>JAKSZP010010787.1:0-116827 GCA_022478985.1 Massospora cicadina
CCCAGTTTTGATCTTTGGTGGTTCAAGTCTCAGTAGTAAAACATAAGGTTAAAGTCCTGGAAATAACTGACACCAGCTCTTTGGTTAAAATTTTTTTCTACAGCCTTATACAAAATATAAAAATGGCTCCAGACTTTATTTATGAGGGTGAATATGGAACAACAGGTTTTCAGTCTACTAAGGCTATTGGAGCGTATTCTGCCTTACCTCTTTGCTTTGGGAAACGCTTAATTACTGCCCCTGCTATTGCAATAGAAAATGATACTTAAGAGTTGCTTATTGGGGTCCAACTGATGCGGGAGTTTAACTGCATCAAAAACCACAAGGAAAAATACCTGTCCCTACTAGGGTATCAGATTCCATTAATAATTAAATTCTCCATCAAAATAAAGGACCCCTAAAAATGAACATGTTTCCTCAAATACCCCTCCTTTATTTGCAAAATCTAGTACCAAGTTTACAGAAAAAACTAAGTTACCCTCAGAGGCTGTGGATGCCAAAGAGGAGGTCCCTATGTACACCCCTCATTCTATTACAATACTCTCAGGCTCACAGGTTATTGGAGATATGGGGATTCGGATTCTTACCCCTCCTGATCAAATTTTGGAACTTAGTGGACACCTAAACCCTTCCATCAAGGATGCGTTGACCTGCCATGGGGATTTTGGATCCTGCCTATGGAAATATATTTCTATTATATTATTAGAATTTAACCACTAAAACTCTCTAGGTCCCACAGCATGCCCCTATCACTTATGTAAGACAATGCCCTATATAAATATCACCGATGTGAGTTGATTTGGCTCATTACCAGATTTAGGATTTAATTACCCACCAACCATAGCTTTTGCTGACAGTAGTATTCTAGGGTAATCTTACGCCAAATGAGTGAAAAGATGTCAAAAACCTCCTCGAGGAATATGGCAATATTTTCCCTTGGGGCCAAGTGACTATGGGAAGATGTCTGGGTTAATACATCAAATTGAAACTGAGGATCACCCTCCATTTAAATCCTGAACATATTGGAAATCCAAAGTATATAAAGCTCCAGTGGCCTTAGAGTTATAGCAACTGTTAGAGGGCGGGCTACTTTTGCCTTCCAAAAGCCAATGGGCTCCCCCACTCTTATAAATTTGGAAAAAGAATAATGGTCATCAGATCATTATGAATTAATACTGCCTCAACTCTATCACTCATAAAGATAGCTACCCCCTGCCGCGTATAGATGACTCTTTAAGCTTAATGTTGGGGTCCCACTATTTCTCCATTATGGATCTTGTCAGTGGATACTGGTAAGTAGATTTGTCACCTAAAGATTGGGCAAAATGTGCTCTCGTCACAAGTAAAGGACTATTGAGTCCACTCAAGTGCCTCAGGGGTTATGTGATGCCCCTGCTAATTCCAACGCGCTATGTAAGGACTACTAGGCGATTTAGAAAGCTCCTGTGTAATAGTTTATCATGTTAATATTAAAGTTTTTTAAGAACCTTTACTGAACGTCTAGATCACTTCAGGAAAATATCTCAGTGGTTACAGTAATTGCTGTTAGAACTAAAGCTGTCAAAATTTTCTTTCTTCCAGAGTAAAATGGTTTTTTTGGGTCATAAGGTCAGTAAAGCTGGGATATCCCCAATTAATGACAAGGTCTTGGCTATTGCTAAGATGGCTCCTCTAAATCTCTATAAGATGTACCAGTTTTCCAAGGAATGGTGGGCTATTATCGCCAATTTATCCCCAATATTGTAGACACCTCCAAACCTCTGGTGTATCTTTGAAGAAAGGAATACCCTTTCAGTGGAAAGAAGAGCAACATTAGCCTTTGACCTACTACACGTCACTCTTTCCCACTTTCCAGTACTTATTCATCCAATTTTCGATAAACCCTTCCTCCTCTTTACTGATGCCAGTGATCTTGCAGTTGGAGCCATACTATCTCAGCATGATGAGAACTTAGTGGACCATCCCATTGCATACTACAGAAAAACCTTATATAAAGCCAAATGTAATTATAGTGTTACAGAATGCGAATGCTTGGTGGTCCTACTGGCCATTAAGGATTTCTGGCCTCATTTATATGGGAACACTTTAACATTGCAACAGATCATGCTTCCTTACATTGGCTGCAGCAAATGAAAGACCCTGATGGGAAATTAGCCTATGGGCATTAAAACCGTAAAATTCTGATTTTTCCATTATCCACTGACCAGGGCAAATCCATCAAAACGTGGATTGCTTATCTTTTTAGTACTAGATGGTCCGTGGATTGCTTATCTTAACTTACCTCTTAATGATAACTGACCCTGAAGATAATCGACTCTACAACCTGCTAGCCCAGCCACAGTTATGATAGGACAAATCCTCAACCCTCCAAAAGAAATTAGCAAAAGATCTGCAAATCTCCAAGTCACAAATGGACAATTGTGCAAATTGGATTAAACAATGGGTGCCTTATGTAAGACCATTGGCTCAAACAGATGTCATATTAGAGGTACATCGGCAAGTCAACCATGAAGGAATTTAGAAAACCTACCAGTGGCTTAAAACTCAATGTTGTTTGGAAGAAATGATTGTTTCTAACCAGGATGTAAAGGAGTCCTGTCTGGTATGTAAAAGGCAAGCCGTACCTAATCCTCACTCTCAACATCCAGTGGTCCCACCCCAAGAACCATTCCATACTCTTAGGCATTGATGTTGTGGAACCTTTTCCTAGAGCCTCCAATGGGCATCAGTTCCTCTATTAGCCATAGACCATTCTTCTAAGTGGATCAAAGACATATGACTCCCCACCGCTTTGGCAAAAGCCACCGCCACGTTTTTGTATAATAGGATTATCATCCAGCATGGATGTCCTAACATCATTCTTTACAATAACAAACAAAATTTCCGCTTGATTCTGGTAAAAAATTAAACTGATCTTCTGGGAACCACTCAGGTATTTTACACCCCCTACCATCCTGCAACCAATGGAATGGTAGAGCGGGTAAATGGCACTCTAACTGCAACCCTTTGGAAAATGGCTATGATTGATCCCCTTCATTGGTCCAATATTTGCCTAGTGCAATTCTGGTCAATCAGATTAGTTACCATCAGATTACAAAGAATGTCGTAATTCTAAGCATTTTATGGTATAAATCCCCCTCTGCCTTCCAAAGTCCAGGCGATGCTCGAGCAAGCTTCTCCTGAAGCGCTTGAAGTTTCTATGCAAAATATTGCAAATGAAAACATAAGACTTCAGGCCCTGGCTGCCAAAAACCTGTCCACCACAACCAGTATAGAAACATCTCAATTTAACGATAAGCATGATCCCCTACACACCTTCCAACCAGGTTACCTCGTCCTATTCTAACATCATATCCTGGAATTTGTGATCGCAAACAGGTTTTAACTGGTCAAGCCCTATTAAGTCATATATAGATGAGGCAATAAACACTCAATTGTAGAGGAGTTCAGGGTAAAGTCATAAACTGCGTGCATGGTTGCTTTCTCAGTCCGTTTCCCCCCTGTGCCAAGATCTAGAGGGGGTTTTTTCAGGATTCCCACCTGAATAGCAGTTTCAGATAAGTCAGATAATAGGGATCAAAATTCCAAACTGACCAAAAAGCCCAAATATTCTGTTGGGGATAATACCCGGCAAATTTTGACAGCTATTGAAGTTAAAGATTAATCCCAATTCAATCAAAAAGCCCAAACTTCTGTTGGGCATCACCCAAATGAAAGTTGACTGTCATCAAAATTGGCAATCAACCCTGACCAGTATGGCATAATCATGCTCCCTAGGAGTCACCCAACCTTGGGAATCAAACCTGAGTTATGAGACAAGCTCAATCAGATCAACCGAGATAATTGAGCTTGTGCTGAATCCCTGATTTTTATCTTATTAGATCTAGGCTTGGGAAGTTTAGTTTTTCTTAATAAAACTCTCCAATTACCCTAAAAAGCTGTATTGAGTAATAAACTTTACGCTTTTTCCTTTTTTATAATTTTAAGTTAAAAAGATCTGTTTTTATTAAGAAATGTTTATCCAGGCGTAATATCTAGAAAAAGGCTTCTCAACCAAGAGAAGCAAAAAATAAGCAATCCAACACCCAAAGTCTTTGGGTCCACTGGCCTCAAAATATTGAGGGATACGAGGTATTACACTTGTGGTCCCAACAGATGGTACCAACTGGGTGGTGATAGACTACCAGAAGCTCAACTGTATTACTAAGAGGAACTTGTATCCCTTGCCACGGATTAGTGATGCTTTGGATTGATTAAGAGGAGCTTGTTACTTCACAGAGATAACTTGATATCAGGCTACTGGAAAATTAAGTTGCCCATAGTGAAATAGGAGAAATTCACTGTTATCACTTAAAGGGCTTTTTCAACTGACATGTATGCCTCAAGGGCTATGTAGCGCCCCAGCTACGTTTCAATGAGCCATGGACACCATCCTAGACGACCTGAAGCTGTCATGTGTTCTCAGGTACCTTGACAATATCAATGGTTTCTCCTGCACATTTTCTGAGCACTTTACCCATTTAAAGATTTATTCCTCCAGCTTACTGAGGCCAACATCAAGATCAAGCCCCAGAGAAGCCACTTCTTCAAGGACTAACTGGAGTACCTTGGGCTTGTGTTAGATGCGACAGGGCTAAAATATCAACTGGCTAAGGTGGAGGCTATCTGAAAAAATGACTTTGTTAAACAGTAAGTGCGACATACAAGTATTTTTGGGGATGATTGGCTACTGCCTACACTTATTTGCATTATTACTATATTGGAGGTTGCTGTTTGAGTTACTAAAAAAATGCAATGTTTGAATGGACAGAATGTCAACGATGCTCCTTTGATACACTTCAGATGGCATTGATTAGTGCGTCGGTGCTATGCTATCCAAATTTTTATAAAAATTATTTTCCAGACAGATGTGTCACTTTCTGTTGTAGGTGCGGTCAAACCCCAAAAAAACGATGAGGGGGAGGAGCACCCAGTTGCATACTGCAGTTGGAGCCTGAACCACCATGAAATCAATTATGCTGTGACCAAGTTGGAGTGCTTAGTGGTGATCTATATATATAAGAAATTTAGGGTGTATTTGCATAAATTGAAGTTAATGATATAACAGATCACGCTTTGCTACGCTGGTTGTAAAAACTCAAGGAGTCTGAAGGGTGTCTAACCAGATAAGCCCTCAAAACTGCAGGCTTATGAATTTGAAATCCTCCATCACCCTGGAGAAAAACACCAGAGCACCAATTGATTGTCAAGATTACCAAAAACTGCCATCACAGCGGATCTGAGCAATGTGATGTACAATTAAATGCTTAGCGAAAGATATTTTGACAAACTGACATAAGTCAAAAAAAGCGTTAAATGAGATGTGATCTAATACTTTTCAGCAGAATAATGAGTTGTATAAGCGGATTGGAGATTCTATGTTAACTTTCCAGGACCCTCGGCCTGGCCAAGCATTATTATGAGCGCACTTAAGGCAAACTGACATGGTAGATTGTGTAAAACGCTGGGATTGTTATGCCCTTGGTATTATTAGGAGCAAGAGCTACAACGTGCTCAAGACAATTCCCTTCTGTCACCAGTGTCAAGTGGAAAAGCGTTCTTCCAAAAGACCTTGTACCAGCTAGTGAAACCACATTTTGCTTGACATACAGTTTTCATTGATGTCATGGGGCCCTTGCAACGGAAGTGAACTATTCTATTTACATTATGGTGGCAATTGAGCTCTTGTTCAGGTGGATTGAAGTATGAGTGATATGGGATTTAGGGGAGATCATGGTGGCCAAGTTCATAATTGGAATGTATAATCTAGCGACATGGCTGTCATCAGTTCATCCTTACTGACAACAAAACCATTTCACCTCCCACGTCTTTCCAAAGTTACATGAGCTGATGGAAATCCACAGAATTCTGATGACACTATATCACCTTAAGTCCATTGGTATGGTTGAACATGTTAATGAGACCCTGGTGAACATACTCTGGAACTTTGTAATGGATTAACCGTCAGATTGGAGCTCTCTTCTTTCCACCGCCAATTTTTCCTACAACATTATCTATCATTCTGCAATGGGAAAACTCCCATCTAATTACTATATGGACAGCATTCAACGCCTTCCTGCACTGCACTATGCTTGTATGGAAGATACCAGCGGATTGGTCCACAATGTTACTTGACTAACCTAGCAAACACTTTAATCAAGATGCAAACTGAAGCTTACTCTTTCAACTTGCTAAAAAGATAAAATATAGGCTGCCAATCAGGTAAAGAGTAGCAGGATAGCCCAGTTCCAAAAAGGAGAGATGGTTCTATTTCATGACCTGCACAGGTTTAGTCAGACGCATAATTTGGCCAGCATGCGGTTGAACCTTTTGAGACAATTGAGAAAATGATATTCACAACTACACTATCATGGACCCCACAAGTGGTTGGATCATTATCCAACTGCATGCAAGATTCCTATGAGCTTTTAAACAATAGGAGACTTATTGTCCAGTCAAATGGGGTAATGTTCAGATTATGATATGACTGGACAATAGATCCCAAATAGCTGTGGCGGATTGGATAAAATCTGTCAACTATGATTTAATAATGTAAAAATATTTGAGCGCCTTGAAATAAGGGAATAAATTGCTACAACTGTGAAGAACTCACTTTCAAGCAATTTATTTAAAAAAGTTTGTCTATCCACCGCCATCTGGCCACACCCATTTCCTATTTGATATCCTTGGATCTGCCGCCTGCCACCCCAGTGTGGGGCAGTGGTGCTCAACGCCTAGCGTTTTCCGCCCAGAAGGCAAACGCATTCAGACAGGCTCAAACAGCCCGCCCACCTCGCCCAGCCGGTTTATCCCCCAACAGGACTTAGCGCTCCACCTGGCGCGCATCCACCCTTCTCGCCCCCTTCCACTCGCCCTCCCTCATTCCGCCATTCATTTGCCTCCATGTTGACTACAGACGTTTATTCCCATATGCCGACAAGGCAATTGTTGACCTAGCCACCACGGCCTTCATGCCAGCTAGCTTTATTGACTTCTGCCCATTAAAGGGCTACTTTGATATCGGGTTCCAAACAGAGGAGGATGCTGCAGCAGCGGCAATAACTCCTCTAATTTACAAATAAAACCCTATTCCAACTACCTGTACTCGCCTCCCTTCAGACACCACCCTGGTGGTGCCATTTGCAAATCTCCTGTCCAACCTCCCGCCCCAAGTTTTATATGACCAGTTGGTCATGGGGCTTATGGCACTCAGCCCAACCTCATCTTTGCAGTACCCTCTGGTGTGGAGCGCCTCGCTGCCCCTCGTGCAACTGCCACTATCATCCCACACCACCCTGCCATAGCCCACCAAATCCCCCCACGCTATTGTTGCAGCAGCGCCAGATCATTTCTTTTGGGCTCAGGTCAATAATGGTCAGCAGATTTGTCCCCTCTTCTTTGGGCTTGACCATGCAAAAAAGCTTTCCCACATGCTGCATCCGCTGATGCAGCTTCAGAGCCCTTCTCCGTGGGTTCTGTATGGGGCACTTTGCTGCCCCCTCCCACCCTCCACTCTCATTTGATGGGCCAGAATGGGAAATCGCCCCCCCAAATCCTCCAGCCACATTCTACCACCTAAAGCGCGCGCGCGCGCGCGCGCGCGCGCGCGCGCGCGCGCGCGCGCGCGTGCGCGCGCCGCGCGCGCGCGCGCGCGCGCGCGCGCGCGCGCGCGCGCGCGCGCGCGCGCGCGCGCGCGCGCGCGCGCGCGCGCGCGCGCGCGCGCGCGCGCGCGCGCGCGCGCGCGCGCGCGCGCGCGCGCGCGCGCGCGGCCCACCCCATCCAATCAGAGCCAGGCTTGGACACTTTCTCTCTCTCTCTCTCTCTCTCTCTCTCTCTCTCACACCCAAGCACCCACCCATTCGCACACACACCCACCCACCCAACTTCTAACGCCACTATTCTCATGAACCAAAATCCATGGGACCTATTGGTGGAGATTGACAGATCAGGTAACGTTCTCATTAGTGAGCCTTCCGGTCAATATCTCAGCCAATACAATTATGGCTCGGCCAAATTTTTCCTTCCTGACTTTGATAAAACCCCACCCCCCAGACATTTCACTCTCTTCCCAATGCAGCCCCCTACTAAAGTGACCACCTGATCGCCTTAGCTGCAGTGGCCTCTCCCCAGTGCCCAACCCTACGCAAAGCAGTGGCCCAGTCAGTGGCTCAGTTCCAGCTAGGCCTGCCCACCCTCTTCTTCCCCCCTGACTTCCCTGAATCTACATGCAGCGACATCTCAAAGTTATTTGATGATGCTGAAGCTGCCATCATGAATGTCGCAATGCTCACCAAATTCAACCCTTTGGGTAAAATCACCCACACAGTATCTCCCTTTTTGCCCAATTTCCCAAAGCCCACAAAGAAGCTGAAATTCTTGTTGCGGCATTTGTTGAAGCACTTTACCGATCTATCTTAATGAGGAGGCGGAAAACTTGTACTACACCAACTTCCACCCACACTCGCGGATGCCCCAACGCCCTGGCTCTCCGCTTTGATCCACTACTTTAATCAAAATCCCATGATTGAGGCGCATATGTCTGAGGACCAACCCCTGACCCCCTCTCACCTTCTGCCATGGTGGGTTAGTGGTTTCCGCTCCCCACCTGGTTAGTAGTTTTATTTTTTCATTTGTTTTCAAGCAGTTTTTTGTTTTGATTTTGGTATTGTCCATCCCCTGGTCGGCATACCTCAAATAAATTTTTGAAATAAGGCAATAATGAGCCAGGAAGGATAATTATTGGATCACCTCCAAAAATTGATAAGTCAATGCTAATTCATGACAAATATTTTTAGATCGGCTCATACTAAGGTGTAAGTAATTTAAAAAATAAACTCTTCTGGGGCCTCTCAATTATGAGGACAAACCAATGTGGATATGGCGGTAAAGAATAACCTAAGCAAAAAGATTGGTACTGACTAAAGTTGCTGATAAATAAGCGAGACAAGAAGATTATAGAAGGAGGAATGTTGGTAGGAAGAAGAGAACGGAGAAGAAGGAATCTTTATTGATATTTAATTAAATAAAGTAGTGTGTTTAGAGCTTTTGGCTTTATGTTTATTAGCTTCTTTAGGTTTGTCTTGAGGACCAGTGATCTCATATTGTCCATCCGTTGCTCAGTGGGATTGGCCCTAGCATGTCTTACAGTTTATATCAAATATATAGCAAATTTTTTAACATGAGTGAATATGGCGCACTTCTCCTGTTCTGCCGCTGGCAAAGCAATTTGCTTATTCTGATATTAAATCCATTGCTTAAAAATAACGAGCTCTGCCTAACCAATTCAAAGTGTCATCAATTTGGGGCAGTAGTAGGGGTCCTTTTTGGTGATAAGGTTCAGCTTCCTATAGACGATGACTACTAGATTAGTGCCGTTCTTCTTTTTAACAATTGTACAGGGGACGCCCAAGGACTCTTAGACTGGTCCAGCATTCCTTGCTCCAATAGCTTCCTTACTTATTCAGTTAATTTTTCTGCTGCCTTCAAATGACAGATCAGCTGAGATATAATGGGGAATTGTCCCCAGTGTCCAGTCAATTAACAACACCATGAGCGCACCCCAGATCATAAACATTGACAGTGAAAATCTCTTGAGATTTTTCAAATAAAGCTATTACACAATTCTTCTGTCCTCTGATAATTCTGTTAAATTTCCCGCGCAACAACTACCATTACGCTAGATTGGGGTTTTACTAGGGTACCAAATTTCTCCATTGATCCAAATTTATAAGAGCGGAGAACCTCTTGATAGGGGTCAAATGTAGGTAAATCACTACTAAGTGTTGGCAGACATGTAATGGTTCTTTCTGTAAATTTTCTAGAAAAAACTTGATCTCCCTAGCCAGGAAGGATAATTCCTAAAGCTGCAGGGTTCACTAATCGTGACTGCTGGTAAGGCCCAATAACCTCCCCATACATTCATTCAGGTATTTCAACCTCTAGCTCTGTAATTATGATAACTTATGACCAGAAGGGAAGGTTTTGGGCCTGGAGGCTTAGAGGGGCAACCATTGATATTTGTGTAGCTTTTGGGGAGAGATTGGGCTTTAATTTCTAATCAATGGTAATGAACAGCGATTACACTGTCGTAGTGCGTGAGATTGACCTGCCCCATATAGACAGGATCCTTTGAAGCACCACAGGTGGTAATATAAAATTGTATTTGTTGTCCCAGGGAATCTTGAGGGTCTCCTTTGCCATATTTAATACTACACTAAAGTGATGCATGAAAGCTGTCCCAATCAGCAGGTCATAAGTATCGTTTGGTAGTACAATTGCTGGAGCTATGACAACAATTGACCCAAATCATAAGGGTAGTGCACTGTAAGCTCCCTCCAATTTGTGTTTTCTGATCTGGAAGTCCCATACGCAATTTTATGCTCTACATCAGGTTCTATAGCTTGCTTAACTACAATTTTGGTTAAAACTATGTCGACCAGTGCACTGGTATCTACAATGGCGCAGATTCAGGTCTTTGCTACAAAAAACGTCACAATATGTACATTTGAAACAAGAATAATTTTGACTGTTCAACTCATAAATATTTAAAGAGGCTCTATCTAAACAAATACCTAATCCTCATGCTGACTTTGGGATTATATTTAACAATATTTTATATTGGAATGGTGATGGGTACTCCTTTCAAGGTAGTAGCATCCAAGGAGGGGATGGGCTCATCCAACTCAAAATTTGTTCAAAAATCTAGCATACATAGGGTGTTTATTTCACCAGGTGGGCCCTTTCCACTGCATAATTTTTTACTTGTGCCCAAGTCAGCACATGGACCTCCTCAGTTGGTTTCTGATACAAAAATACATCATTGAACGGATGGACTTTAGCAGAATATGTTTAATCAAGTTTGGGTGGGACAGAAGAGGCTGGAATAGCAGAGTTAGAGGATCAAATCTCTACTCCACTCTGGTTTTTCCCTGGGCATACAGGTCCATCTGCACAAAATGAACCTGAAGCTTAGAGCAAACAAGCTCAAGAAGCCCAGAATGACCATATCCAAAGACATTTTGGCTTATAGGACTCCCATCCTCAGTTGTTATGAGAAGGGCCAAGCCAATAGTTATACTACTGGTTGTAGTTCAGCCATGGACAGGGCTCATAGATATGATATGTTGAGGAATTGCTAGGCGGAATATAAGTCGTCCAAGATGACCCAATCAAAGAAGAAGGCCCACTACAACCAAAGTTGGTTTCTGTTCCACATTGATTGGATCAAATGTTACTGATAGATGGCCCAAGTAGCTGAAAACTTTTAGCAGGGGTAAATAATACTGCAAGACTGGAGCCATAGCATTAAAAGGTCATGGTAAGGCTTCACAGCAGCAGTCATTGCAATCCCATGTCAACTTTGGATAACGTACCCACTACTACTAACATATGTGCTTCAACAGTGAAGCGTTCAGAAAACTCTGATAGAGATTCATTACATAGAAACCCAATAGTTAAGTACTTGGTCTTCCAGTATGACATCTTTTATGAACCCCAAACAACTGCAACACTATGTCCTTTACCTCCTGATAGGTAACAGAGCTGTTTGGGAAGTAACATTTAACTTGGACATTGCTTCTGTCATCCAAGGTGGAAATCAACAACTTGAAATTATGCCAATCTGAAAATCCCAATAACTGCAAATTTTAATTGCTTGAAAAGCCCGTGTATTTTTCCATCCTGGTTAGGTGGGGCAGCTTGTCAATGCAGACCACTTCCTACCACACTATGTTATGAACATTGGGAGTGAAGTGGGGAACTGTGCGAGGCCCATAGCAATATTTCTTCCAAGTGGTGGGCTTAGAACGCACAGCAGAGAGTGGCTTATCCGCCGCTTTAGGTACCAGGTGAGCCTCTTTAGTTGGCAGTACTGCTAGTATGTGGGTCTTTTGTAGGGACAGAATCATCATCATAGCTGACATAAGGAACATATTGACTCCACTACTGACGCCATGCCTTCCCTAACATTATTTTTCCCTAGCAACCCTATCCAATCTAGGCTCTGTGCAATGTAGCCGCTCATTAGTGTCATCTAAGCAGTTGGCAAATTGTCCATTTTGGTGAACAAGAAGTTGATTGGGTAGATGCCTCGAAAAGCTGAAACATTATACCCTTATGTTCTTGAAGAAGCATATCTTGAGTCCAGAGTAGTGTATCCAGGACAAATTTCATTTCCAAATATTGGGATGACTCATAAACTGGGGTAGTTCCCCATCAAGTTGCGATTGTTGCGCCATTGATTAGCTACTAAAGAGCTTTGTTGGTGGTTGATCAATGGGCCCCCTGTAGTGAGCACCACTGTTATAAAATCAGGCGGAAGTGTTTATGAACCGCCTAATGGTTGGAACAGGGTTAAACCCACTGAGCAACGGATTATTAATACGGAGATTGCCAACCACAAAAAGACTATAACAAACGTTTAACATAAGAAGCAATTGCCTCCACAACACCACTTTATTTACTTTATATATATTTTAGTCAATGACTTCTACTCCTAACCCTCGTCCTTCTTCTTACTATCTGTTCTCCTCTTACTAAATAACGACCTCCCCCTCTTCTCTTTTCGTTCCACTCATATCATCGTTATTTTGGTTGGTCTCAACCCTTTGGCTTAGCTATTATTCATTTACCAGAACTTGTTTGGGTTCGCCTCATCATTGAAGACTCTGACAAATATTGAAGCTAGAATAGTATCACCTCTTCACCTTATATCAAGTCGCTAAAATATACGTATAAAATTAAATACTTTTCAGTAGATATTAGCCAATCCGCTTGAACTATTTATAGATTATCGTCCAATCATATCAATATCTTGATAATTTAAACCTACATCTAAGGAGAAGTATGTTCTAGGGACCAAATACATTTGGTCTTATCTTATTGAGTATAAAGATGAAACGGAACAAGCTTCAGATTGTCAAAATTGTCAGCATAAACAAACCTGTCTGGATGGTAAGACCTAAGAAATCATGAGACCATACCTTAAGGCGTGTACCACTTGGGCTTCTATGAAAGTTGTACTTTTTAAAGAGTTCAAAAGTAACATCTTCCTTTCTAACCGAAAACAAGCTATCATATAAATCTGCCCAAGATATGGGGAAACCAATATCAAATTTGCCAAGCAATTTTATTATGAGGCTCAGGGCCTTGCGCCATTTGGTCAAGTCAACTGAGATGACGCCATTGCAGCCATCCTCTCAGCGTTTCAACACAGTACCAATCTTTTGCTTTATCTGTAAAATGCAAAAATATAAAAAGTATATCCTTAATATTAAGGAATTTATATTGGAGTTGCTTGATCTGGAAGTACGTCAAACATCAAAGGAGGGGAACTGGCCTTGCATAATGCAGTAGAGACGATTCTAAAGATCTAAACCCCATCATAACCTTGCTCTTATTGTGGAGTTTTGGCTTCAAGAGGACTCCTGTTGAAGTAAAAGGCCAATGAGGTGGGAAAAGTGGAGTCAGCTTAGGGCGTGAGGCATCATCTGCTGATGACTCTGTGACTCACTCTTAATCTATCATTGCAACGTGCACTGAATGTTAAGTCTTATCCAAGCCTAATGATTGGATATTAAACTCTTGTAGATTTCAAATAATGGTTTATATTCTTCTTATTCTACCTTTTCCAGACCTCTTCATCTCAGAAAATTAATTTTAATCAATCCCCATTTTGGTACTGAAGTTACCCAAGTTGAAGTATTGTCCATAAAGTAGAATTTTTGGCCATAATTGATACTAATCTCTACTAAATGTTATTTCTCTCACAACTAGTCAAACGGATAAAGGTCACTCTGGATTAAAAGCTCACTTTATATTATGGAACCACGGGACTTCATTGTAATCACTCTCTGGGGGCCTATGCATCCCTGCCACTTTGGTTTAGATCTCTTGTGGTGTTGGCTCAAATGATTGTGATAGAGAGTGTTGGTTTATGATATTCTCATGGGCACACAATTTTTGGTTGAATTTGATACTTTAATTAGTCATAAGGAATTATATTTTACTATTTTAGGTATTGCATCTCCCTAGTCAATAAAGTCACCTCTAAAACGAAGGAAAAGAAAATGCCTAAAAGTTGTTTAGTGGACCTCTCCTCCACGTTAAGTAACTAAAGTACTGATTTTTTTGGCCAAAATCCAAATTGTTACCTTCCAGTGTGGAGGCTTTAGTAGGAATGTCGGTATATACTACCACCACATAACCATACCACTAAAATATCGATTTAGTGGATACATGACTTTAAAATATCATTCCGCTGGGCCATTAAATGGTGATTCATGGAGATCCTAATATGGCATCTAAGAACCTCTTACCTGCCCTGGGGCGCTGAATCTGACCTACCAGGGGCTCTTAAATATTTTAATGGCTAACTTCACCAATCAACTTATTCAAAAAACTCGAAACTGGCTTATTACATATGTTAGAAAACTACTTGCCAACTAAGTTGAATATGTCCGCAGGTACAGGACTTTACATAACCTAGGGATTTATAAAGCCCTACTGTAGCCCATGTTGAAGTGAGAATAAGTGAAACCCTCACTTCTGAGTAGCATCAACAAGCGTATGCATTGACCAAAGAGTACACTAACATATTTTCCGCTTGCCCAGCCTTTTGGAATGATTAAGGGGAAGCAGCATAGGGTTCTTACCTCAAATTCATCTACTATCCACTTAACCCTATTAAAAAATTAATTTAAAGAAGCCCAGTTTTTGAAAGAACTGTTGCAGCTCTGGAGGCTAGATTACTAAAAATGTTGCAAAGACCTTAGGCCTTGCCTTTGCTCTCATATGAAAAAGAATGGAGGATTTTGGGTGGTAATTGATTACCACCAGCTGATTCCACTATGCAAGAGGACAGTTATCTGTCACCCTAAATTGATGCTTCGTTAAGACTCTTGGCTAGAATTAAATATTTCTCCGTGATGGATATTATCAGCAGGCAATGGCTGATTGAGTTTTCACCAGATGATAGTGAAAAATGCGCCCTTATATGGAGAGAAGGGTTATTTGAGGCTACTTGAATGCTCTAAGGGTAATGTAACGCCCTGGCCACGTTCCAAAGGGCGATGGACTGTCTATTTAGAGAAACTAAAATTATCTTGTGTGCTGGTTTAATAAGATGACATGCTATTATTCTCCCACACTTTCAATCAACACCTCGCACAAAAAAAAAGGAAATGTTGAACATTTTCATTCTGCCTCATTGAAGTTAAAACCCGCCAAATGAATTTTTAAATTAAAATGAAATTCCTCAGGCATAAGGTTACCTGGTAATAAAATTTTTTCGCTACCTGACAAAGTGATTAATATCAAGAAAATTACTTGACCAGCAGCTAAAACAATATTCAGTTCTTCCTTGGAATGTACAAAAGTTACAAGCAATTCATTCAACAATTCTTCAATTTTTTCCAAACTGCAGACATGTCTAATTTATAAGGATCCATTCTGATGGAAAGACATCCAAAATTAGGTTTATGATCTTAAGAAAACATTGGCTTCTGCCCCTATATTGGTACATCCCAAATTCTATAAACCATTTATACTTTTTACTGACGCTGGTGGCATGGCTGTTGGGGCCATTCTTGCCCAGCTTATTGATAAAGGAGTTGATAACCCTATAGTATACTTCAGTAAGACCTCAACTCAGGTGGAAGGGAATTATAGCATAATGGAAATTAATATCTAAATTCTTGTTGTATATTAAAAATTTCATCCCATCTTTTATGGGACAAATTACTGTAAAGAAGGATCATGCCTACCTATGGTGTTTACAACTTATCAAAGATCGCAATGGATGCCTGGCCCTCTGATCTCTTAATAACCAGAGTTATGATAGTTCAATTGCATACCGCGCAGGAATGATACACCAAAACGCTGATGGGATTTTGTGGCTACCTATACTGATGCTCTATGATTCTGAGGAGGATTTAATTTACGAACTTATTGAAAACCTGAGGAATGGAATTGAGAAGCTCTGGTGGCCCAATAACAATATGAAACTAACTTAAAAGACTTGAATTGAAAATGGATTATTGTATAAGCAGTTTGGGACCTCATGGCTGCTGTAAATCTGACTGATATGAGAACGAGATCCACTCTAGAGGCCCATATGACTGTAGGTCACAGTGCTGTAAAAACCCACCAATGGCTACAGGAGCATTGCTATTGGAATGTGGTGATTGAGTCAACTCAAAAAATCTTTAAATTCTTGCCTCACCAGTGCTAAACAGAAGCCTGCTACCTGTCATATCAACACCAAGAGCAGGTCCTACAGCCCCGTTTGCCACTGTCAGTAATGATGTTATTGGTCCTTAACTTACGGCAATTTATGGCCATTGGTACTTCATCTAGTGGTTAATCACTTTAAAAATTGGTTGAACCCATTTCTGTCACCTCGTATAATTATAAAGTGACCGCATAATTCCTACTTAACCAGGTCTTCACCCCACCATGGAAGTCAAGAGGTCTTGCTATCCAATAATGGCACCAACTTCATATCTCAAGTATAACGTTTTTAATTCACTGATGGGCACCTATCACTCTTTCACTTTCCCCTATCGTACCACTCCCATTGTGGCTGTGGAGCGGATTATTGGAATGATAGTCACCATCTCCACAAAATTGGCTCAATCTGATCCTTCACAAAGGAATATATACCTTCCAGTTGCTTCTATTAGTTGTCATGTTTACATGAAATCGTTGATGGAACCAACTGCAAAGACAAGGCTGGACGTCAGGGGTCCAAAAAGGTCAAGATGCAGGATCTCCCTAACTTAAAACAAACCTTGGATTAACGTTGGGTGCAGGCTAGATATGCCTAGGATGATTCAGGGGAAGTTTTGATTCCCAGCCCTGTGTTACAGCAATGACATTAAAACGGATGTGTTATATTCTTAACAACAACGGTTTAGTTTAGTTGCTTGGAGAATGGAAGTTTGAAACCCATTCAATTTTTAACATTTATAAATTGGGAGCCTCATCTTGCAATCAATCACTTGAGGTCACTCAATCTTGAGCTACAGTACCCTGGTCAATGGTGGGGTGCACCAATTGGTTTGTTTAAGATTGGAATCATTTTCCCCAATTGAAGATTCACCTCCCCTTGTTTTAAAGTATAGTTCTCAAGGCCAACCTTCCTTGTTGGTCATCTTCATTATAAAAAAATTCTCGTTGGTTTACGTTTTTAATATGTTAACTTGGGCGAACCTGTGTGCAGACCTCTTCATGGAGGCCTATAACAACGTCAGTCATTTTATTTGCACAAAATTAACTACAGCATCTGGTTCACCACTAAGCCGCCCTGGTCCCTCCAGATTGAGCACCTAAGCACTCCAGACCTGATTACAGCTTGGATATGAACCCCTTTGGGGTCCACCCCAATCTTTTTGTTTAATTGCTGTAACAATTGGGTTGAACTAATAATTACATTTTGACACAAGATTTGGATTCTAAATCTCAAGTCAAAATGGTATTTTGGGTTTTTCAGCCCATGCAGAGCTTGGCGCTGGGCTGTGCTCCTCCAGAGCTATTCTTTATGCTCTTAGGGGCATAAAGAATAGTGTAGAAGGGCTCCCCAAAATGGTGACCTAAAAAGGTCGGGACTTCGTGATTCTGATATCAGTTCATAATTTTTTCTCATATCCCACTCTCATGTTGGTCTTTCTGGTAGCCTCAGGGCTTCCCTTGTCATGTCTTAGCTGGTATCCTGAGGCAAACCTAGTTTTCATACCTAAACAAAAATGTTGGCTCTGGGCGTTAATTGGAGGAACCAAATCCTCTAGGGTTTTTTAATTCAATAGTTTTTTCCTCATATTGCTTGCAGTGCCATTTTATTGGTATTTAAATCTGTTTTCTTATTATATTATTAATAAAGAAATTATGCTGAAAAACCTTTCTCTCTAGTTGAAATCACTTTTTGCAACAAATTTAGGACAAGTCTGATATTAGTTTGATAATCTCACCGAGGAGATTAGTTTGTGCCCATGTTGGGGAGCAGTTGGGCAAGTAAGGTAAAGGGCACAGGTGGTGGCCCCGCAACTTCCACAGTCTGCAAACGCCCCAGTAAATCTGGCGGATTACAAAAAACAAAAAACTGGCAGTTACCATTTCCCCAGAAATTTTAGCTTGGCAGGCGTGATGCAACCAGTACATCAATACGCTGCACTCTCAACCATTCTCATTGGTGGAACATGGAGTATGGGTGTTCCTGGATATTCAGCAAACAACAGCATGGAAAAAGTTTTGTGGGGATGTACACATTCAATTTCCTGAATGCAGTGTACGTCACACCTCATTCAATATCAAGCAGTTGGCTGGATCTAGGTTTTAGAGCAATAAGGCAGCGGACAAAGCTGCTATGGTGGGCATTGTGATAGACCTCCCCAATGGGCAGCGGGTCATCAAAACTAAGTGCACCAGATGGGCATTATCCAACCAAATTTTTCTTACTTTTGACTTTCTTCCCACTATGGTCAAACGCGCCCGTACTAGAACAACACCTGAAGGCCAGGCTCACTGTATACAGCGAAATACAATCCTTCAAAATGCAACGCTTTACTCTGATGCCACACCTGTGCACTGGCAAAGCTATTGCAGTCCTGACCCCAACTGAGGAGATAGCGCAGGATCTAACCCAAGTCCCGCACACCACTTTTGTCAATATTGAGGGGCATGCCACCCACCCTTTCAGGGTCACTGTGGACAGCGCACCTCCCATCTGCGCCATTGTGATGCGTTCAGCCACAAGGCACATGCCTGCCCCTCCAAGGAGGGCATCACATTCCAAGAACATCCCCTCGGTGGCCATGAACAATGGGGAGACCCACTATGAACCAACCGTCAATACAAAGGACATCTTCCTGTGGGGAGCACAAGGTTGCTACTTAGTAGTGCACCCTATTTCCCCACAAGAGCGTAAGAAGGCCAAACAGGCCCGCAAGGTGTCAGCCAAGGTCACCTCCTCTATCCCACCCTCCCAACGCCAGGAGGACATTGAGACTTTTGTGGTGGAAGCAGCTTGAGAATCTCTTGACCAATCAGATTGGGATGCATAAGCCAATTGGGCTGCCCAAAATGAAGTCCTGATGGGTGAGTTGATTTCACCTGACCAATGTGCTCAAGCCTCAATTGGAACCAATTTGGTCTCCAACCTCTCTGCTGAGATTTCTAAATCTAACATTGGTGCACTGAAAATGCATGCACCACAAAAATCTCGTTCTACAGCGGGGAAACAAAAAGCGAAGGAAAAAGCCAATGCAAACCCAACTGCTAAAGTTAACCATTCTTCTGACTACGTTGCTGCACGCACCTGAGGCGCCAAAAAGTGCTTTGACAAACAAGAGATGGCTGAAGGGCTTGGGTGCCCTTCCCCTCACACCTAAGGTGTGATAAGAGGAGCCTTTACTTTAGGGACATTGAACATTGCCAGACTCAAGGCCTCGCTGTCCCAGGTTAGGAAGCTGAGTTTTTTACAAAAATATTTACCCATGGATATCCTGGCCATACAGGAGTCCCACTGTCTGAGCAGTTCTTAGGATACATGGAAAACCATGCTCCTCCCCTCATTGTCCTTCTGGTCCAAGCACTTTGGAGTTCTTATTCAAAAAACAATTTTTTAAAATTTTTATCATCTGAATCCTTCCTTAATGTCCAAGTCCTCATTGTCAAATTTTTGTGGGCTGACGTGGTGCACGCTATCGTCAATTTTTATGCCCTGACCTGCGCATGAGAACGTCGGGAATTTTTCTTATTGGTCAAATCCCTTCCATTACCCCCTGACCCTTTTGTAGTTGGCGACATGAACTGTTGGTTGAATCCATCCACTGACCGCTGAACTTCCTCATCTTCCCCACCACAGGGTCATGTAGAACTACGCATCCTCAAGGCCACCCTAGGGTTGTTTGACACGCTGCCACATCATGCTCCACTGCTCGAAAACATGTCATGCCCACATGTCCACAATGGCCAGTTAAGGTCTATGTCCTGCATCGACCTTATTCTCGCACTGTTGCAATTTTGTACCCAAATTTACCATTTTTTCATGATTAAAATCAATTTCTCTGATCACATGCTGGTCTCAATAACCTTTCACTTACCTGACCCAGTAGCTCATGCTCCAATATGGTGCAAACTTTGCCCAGATGAACTTGCATCACCAAGATTTTCCACATGGATGGAATCTGTGACATCAGCACAGGAGTTTATTGCACCATTTTGCGCTGACCCAATTTCCACCTGGTCTGCCTTCAAAGTGGACACAATCTTCCAGGCTCGCCACCTCTCCTCCCGACGCTCACGCTCCACCTTGGCAGTCATCTTGCGCGCTCTGGTGGAGCTGGCCCACTTGGAGTCCAACATCCCAGCCAAGGGCTACAGCCCTGCTTGGGGCCATAAGTGGGTGGAAGCAGCCGCCCACCTCAACGCGCTTGAGTGGCAACACAAACATCAGGTTTGTGTTCAGTACAGAGCTAAATACATAACAGTGGGTGACACATGCTCTGCTTACTTTTTCAAAAAAATTTCGCACCATGCCAGAGCTTGGCCTGCACACAGGTGCAAAGGCCAGACAATTCCGTCGCGGATAAGCTGGCCAAAGTGGCGATTGAGACACAAAAGTATTACTCCAAGTTATACCAATCCAAACTGATTTCGCCAGCTGAAATGGCAAATTTTCTTGATAGTGCACACATCCGCACCATTTCCCAATTCTTGGAGTTAATAAATTTAATTACTCCAGACAAACTCTGGTCCGCGTCCATGGTGCACCAAATTGGAAATGCTTAGCCCTGATGGCATTCCTTATGAGTTCTATAAGAAGTACTTCATATAACTATTCCCACTGCTGCTTGCCTCCCTTAACCAGAGCCTTTTGGAAACGCGCCTCCTACCAGGAGGGTAAGAGGCCTACATCATTACGCTCTTCATGAAAGGGGACAAGCTAGACCTGGCCAACTGGCGCCTCATTTCTCTAACAAACACTGATACAAAAATTTTAACTAAAATCATGGCTAACCGTCTAGGGATTGTTGCCTCTGCTACCATCTCCCCAGAACAATTTGGTTTCATATCCAGAAGGTCGATTTGGGACAATGTGCACTCTGTGGCTAACGCCTGTCAGTCCACGGCCTCTGGGGCACTTGTATTTTAGACCAGCAAAAGGCAATATATAAAGTAAACTGGGAAAACCTCAGGGCCTGCCTCCACTAATTCTGCCTACCCCCTCATTTCATCAGTTGGGTGATGCTGATGATGGAATCCGCAACAATGGCATTGCGTGGCCCTGGCTTTCTCACAGATGTAGTCCGCCCTCAAAGGGGCCTACGCCAAGGGGACCCCCTTAGTCCACTCTTATATAACTTCAGCCTTGACCCACTTCTTTGAAACGTGAATGCCCGCTTTACTGGGGTCCACGTGCAAGGCCAGGCCCCATTTAAAATGTTGGCGTTTGCTTATGACTGTGTGGTTGGGGTGTCTAACAATAATGATGCACGCGTGCTTGAAGATACTATCCATGTTTACTCCAGGGTAAGTAATGCAGCACTCAACGCCTCCAAAAACTGAAATTGTTCTCCTTGGTCAGTATCAAGACTGCTGGTCCCCAGCGCCCTGTTTCCTACCCACCACATCAGCTTGCACACGAGTTGGCTTGCCCACCCCACTCCGCCCCGCTTGTGCTCCCCTTTGTGCCAAGCCCCACCGTTTGCCCTGTCCGCCATTTAGGGGTGTGACTGGAGGCAGGAGAGGGTACGCCTCATCGGTGATGGAAAACCATATCCTAGACAACGTGACAAAACGCATTGCCTCCCTCAGAGCACGTCCTTTTTCTCTTAGAGGCAGGGTTGTACTAGCCAACTCTATGCACCTCTCTCAAAGTTTGGTTTGGGGCCCACGCCATCGCTTTCACCTCAAGTATCTTCAAGTTACTGTATGCCCTTCTGCAAGGGTGGCTTTGGTTGGGCCACCCACCGCCAGTGCATCAGAGGGCATGTTTGGCCCTCGCCAAAGTGGAGGCATGGGCCTGCTCAACTTTGAGGCCCATTCTGCAAATATCCTGGGCACCTGGATCGCTGCTGTTACCATCCCTACTATTTTGGCCCAGCACTGGTCCCACGCAGCCCGCTCCAACTTCTCCCGCGCTCTGGGTCTTACCAATCCATCGCACCCTCACTCTTTGATGAAATATCTGGCTTCCCACCCTTCGTCTGCAGGTCCCCATGGAACTGCACCCCACTTCAAGCAAATCCTACTCTCCATGCAAAGCGCTGAGTGGAGAATTTGTATTTGTGGACACAGCCCAGAGAGGGCGCCCCTATCCTCAGTTTACCCAGGAGGTACAGGGTCTTTCCAATCTGGACAGCTTGATACCCGCGAGGCCCGCTATCTTGTCCAGGGTGGACTACCTGGACTTGATGGACATCCCTTATTCCCTTGAAACCCAGAAGACAATTTGGAAATAAGCCCACCACCCACTGCTGCTGCCTCATATCCTTTCCCATGTGTAGCGCTGCTTGAGGCAGTTGTACCATACTGCTGAGCGCTTTAACGCTTTACACTCATCTTGCATCGTGTGTGGCCAGTATGGAACGCTGTTCCACCGCCTGGAGAAGTGCCCTACCTCTAAAGCGATATTGCGTGAGGTGCAACGTCTGCTTTGCCAGGATCAGGCACATCCCTTCAGTTTTTCTAAAGATATGTTTGCTTATTATATGGCTTCCTCTCTTCCACCCTCCCTCCATGCTTTGGTGGTTGCAATCGCCATATGGACTATCCACACGATTGTCTTGAATTCCATCTCAGGCTCCACCACCCTCCAAGAAGCTGTCCGCCAGTTCTGGTCGCACTTAGAGGACCACTTTCAAGCATGGATGTTTGGATACCTCCCACCATGTCGCCGCCAGTTGGTCTCATCCTGGTTCTAAGTTTGGTTCATCAACTCAGACCCCTTCCACACATGTGCTCAATAGTGGCGCCTGCCCCTATACACGTGACCTCCTCCCAGTATTGGCGTTCCGCTAGCAACAGGAGATAGCATTAGCTTCTCTGGGGTGCACTCCTACTAAATGTGTTTCATTTTCTTTAGTGTCTTATTGGAAGTGTCCATAAACAGGTTGGCCTTCCCCAAAATAAATTATTAAAAACCATTGATTTAAATAAATGAAGCTTAATTAATCCCAAGCTGGATAATGTGGTCATATAAAATTCCCACATTCTTGTGAAAATATCACCCAGAGAAATGACTTCTGGCCTCTAGGATGGGTTTCCTAATGTGAGGAGGAGAATCTTAACTTTCTCTTTCTATTGAAGGATATAAAAAAAGCTGACAAATTGTTGCTTATCCTTTAGTCAAAGAGCAAAAAATCAAACCAATTGTAATGCTCAGAATTTAAAAAAAATGATTTTAATATTAACAATAATATTTATTTAGATAAACTTTTCTCTCTTGTTGCAATCACTTTTGCAACTTATTCAATTCAAGTCTGATTCTAGTTTGATAATCTCACAGAGGAGATTAGTCTGCGCCCATGTCAGGGAGCAGTTGGGCAAGTAAGATAAAAGGAGCAGGTGGTAGGCCCGCGGCCTCAAACATTTGAAAACGCCCCGGAGAAACTGGTGGAATAGAAAAAAATAAAAGACTGGCGGTCACTATTTCCCTAGAAATCCTCACATGGCAAGTATGATGCAACCAGTACATCAACACGCCGCACTCCCAACCACTCTCGTTGGTGGAATACGGAATCTGTGTGTTTCTGGACATCCAACAAATGGCTCTGAGGGAAAAATTTTGTGGGGATGTGCACACTTTTTTCCTGACCATGGTGTACGTTGCACCTCACTACATGTCACATGGTTGGCTGGACCTCGGTTTCAAAACAAGGAGGCAGCAGACAAAGCTGCTGCAGTGTGCATAGTGATTGTCCTCCCCAAAGGGCAATGAGTCATCAAACCAAACACACCAGATGGACAAAATCCAACCAAATTTTTCTTACAATTTTGACTTTCTGCCTCACTATGGTTAAACGCGCCGTACTAGAACAACACCTGAAGGTCAGGCTCACTGTATACAGCGAAATACAATCCTTCAAAATGCAACGCTTTACCTGATGCCACACCTGTGTGCTGGCAAAGCCAAAGAAGTTCTAACCCCAACTGGGAGATTGCGAAGGACCTAATTCAGATCCCGCACTCCACATATATCAATATTGCAGGGCATACCACCCACCCATTCCGGGTAACCGTGGACAGCGCGCCCTCCATTTGCACCCACTGTGACGTGTTCAGCCATAAGGCACATGCATGCCCCACCAAGGAGGGCATCACATTCCAAGAGCATCCCTTGGCAGCCATGACAAATGGGGAGGCTCACTATGAACCAACCACCAGTACCAAAGAGGCCTACCCGTGGGGAGCACAAGGCTGCTACCTACTGGTAAAACTTAGGCTCCCACAAGAGTGGAAGAAGGACAAGCAGGCCCGCAGGGCTGCAGCCAAGGAAGCAGCTAAGGTCACCACCGCTATCCCACACTCCCAATGCCAGGAGGACATCAAAACCTTTGTGGTGGAAGCAACTCAGGAATCCCTCAAACAATCAGATTGGGAAGCCTATGCGATTGGGCCACCCAATCTGAGGATCCAATGGGTGACTCGATCTCACCTGATCTTTGCAACCAAGCTTCAGTTGAAACTGACTTGGGGTCCAACCTACCTGAAAATTTTTTTCAACCCAATAGTTGGTGCACCAAACTCATCCGCACCACAAAAAATTCATTTGACGTTGGGGAAACAAAAAGCAAAGGCAAAAACCAGTGAAAATCTTTCTGCTAAAATTAACAAAACTACCAATAGCATTGCTTCAAACACACGCGCTGGTGTGAAGGCCCATGGGGATCTAGAGGAGGCTAGTGGGCCCAGGTTCCCACCCTCGCACCTAAGGTGCAATGGGGAAACCTTCACTTTAGGGACGTTGAACATCGCCAGACTCAAGGCCTCGCCATCCCGGGCTAGGAAACTGAGTTTTTTACAAAAAAATTTACCTGTGGATATCCTGGCCATCCAGGAGTCCCACTGTCCGCATGGTTCCAAGGATGTTGGAAAACCATGCTCCTCCCATCCCTATCCTTTTGGTCAGAGCACTGTGGGGTGCTAGTTTGGAAAAACAATGTTTTCAAACTTTTATTGTTAGAAACCTTCCTCAATGGCTGAGTCCTCATTGTCACTTTCTCGTGGGCTGACGTGGTGCATGCTATCATCAACATCTATGCCCCAATCTGTGCATGAGAGCGTCAGGAATTTTTCTTGTTGGTCAAATCCCTCCCACTACCCCCAGACCCTTTCATAGTCGGCAACATGAACTGTTGGCTAAACACACCCACGGACTGTTGGCCTTCCTCCTGCCACGCCCCCCAGGGTCACGTAGAACTTCGCGTTATAAAGGCCACCCTTGGTTTAATGGATGCACTGCTGCGGCAAGCCCCACTGTTCAAAACCATGACATGCCCTACGCCCACAACAGCCAAATTTTAGTCCATGACCCGCATTGACCTTATCCTTACGCCGGCGAAATTCTAACCCCACATTTCCCACTTCAAAACAACAAAAATTGAATTCTCTGACCACCAACTAGTCTCGATAACCTACCACCTACCTGTCACAGTGGCTAAGGCCCCACATTGGTGCAAACTCCGCCCTCCCAAACATGCGTCGCCAGGATTTTCCACTTGGGTGGAATCAGCAACCTTGGCAAAAGAGTTTGTTATAACGTTTTGCATGGACCCCATCTCCACATGGTCAACCTTCAAAGAGAATACCATCTGCCACTCTCGCCATCTCTCCTCCCGGCGCTCATGAGCCACATCGGCAATCATTTTGCGCGCTCTGGCAGAGTTGGCACACCTGGAGTCCAACATCCCAGCTACAGGCTACAGCCCTGCATGGGGCCGGTGGTGGGCAGAAGCAGCCGCCCACCTCAACGCGCTCAAAAGGCAACACAAACATCGGGTTTGTGTTCAGTACAGGACTAAACACATTAAAGAGGGCAACAAGTGCACCGCATATTTTTTAAAAAAATTTGCACCATGCCAGAGTGTGGCCTGCACACATGCGTGAAGATCGGATGATTCCATCTTGGATACGCCAGCCAAAGTGTCAATCAAAATACAAAAGTATTACTCCAAGTTATACTGATCTGATCTAATTCAGCTGGCCAAAGTGGTGGAATTTTTTGACTGAACCCACATCCGCACAATTTCCCAATACCTGGAAATAATGAATTTGATTACTCCAAATGAACTATGGACAGCCATTCGCGGTGCACCAAATCATAAATGCCCAGGCCAAGATGGCATTCCATATGAATTCTATAAAAAGTACTTCAAATATATATCCCCACTGCTGCTTGCCTCACTTAACCAGAGCCTTCTGGAAACGCGCCTCATATTAGGAGGACAAGAGGCCTTCACTGTCACACTCTTCAAGAAAGGGGACAAGCTAGAATAAGCCAACTAACGCCCCATTTCTTTAACTAACACAGATACAAAAGTTTAACTAAAATCATGGCTAACCGTTTAGGGATTGTAGCATCTGCCACCATCTCCCCAGAACAATTTTATTTCATACCCATAAGGTCGATTTGGACAACGTGCACTCTGTGGCTAACGCATGCCAGTCCACAGCCTCTGGGGCACTTGTATTCTTAGACCAACAGAAGGCCTATGATAGAGTAAAGTGGGAATACCTCAGGGCCTGCCTCCATCAATTCCGCCTACCCCCTCGCTTCATCAACTGGGTAATGCTGCTCACGGAATCTGCAACAATGGCAGTGCGTGGCCCTGGCTTCCTAACGTAAGTAGTCCGCCCTCAAAGGGGCTTGCGATAAGGGGACCCCCTTAGCCCACTCTTATACAACTTCAGACATGAACCACTACTTCGAAATGTGAATGCCCAACTCACTGGGGTCCATGTACTAGGCCAAGCTCCAGTCAAGATGATGGCGTTTGCAGACGACTGTGAGGTTAAGGTGTCTAATAATAAAGATGCACGTGCACTTGAAGCTCTCATCCAGGAGTACTCCCGGGTAAGTAATGCTGCACTGAATGCTTCCAAAACCAAAATCATCCTACTTGGTCGGTATCAAACCTGCTGGGCCCCAGCAACTAGTGCCCAGCCCGGCCCATCTGCTCGCACACATGCTTGCCCTCCCAGCTCACCCCACACCGCCCCACTAGTGCTCCCCTTCGTGCCACGCCCTACCATAGGGCTGGTCCGCCATCTGGGCATGTGGGTGGAGGCAGGCGGTTACACATCAACAGTAATGGAAAGTCATATTCTATACATCGTGATAAAGCGCATCGCCTCCCTAAGAGCCCACCGTACCTCCCTTACTGGCAGGGTTGTTTTAGCCAACTCTATGCTCCTCTCCAAATTCTGGTTTGGAGCCTACGCCATCCCCTTCTCCCCAAGCTTTTTCATTTCCTTGTATGCCCTTCTGCAAGGATGGCTTTGGTCAGGACGCCCACCATCAGTATGGCTAGAGGTCATGTTTGGCCCTCATCATCATGGTGGCATGGGCCTACTTGACTTCAAAACCCATGCTGCCAAGATCCTGGGCACCTGGATTGTGGCCATCACTACCCTACTCTCCCCTCCCAACACTGGTCTTTCTGGCCCGCTCCAACTTCTCCTGCGCCTTGGGCCTTAACAATCCATCGAACCCCTCACTCCTTGATGAAGTACCTGGCTTCCCATTCATCGGCCAAAGGTCCTCACGGTACTAAAACCCACTACAAACCATCCTCCTCCATGCGGAGCGCGAGTGGAGAATTCGTATTAGAGGACGCACAGCCCAGAGAAGCCGCCCCTCCCTCAGTTCACACAAGAGGTACAGGGGCTACCCATCCAAGATGGCGTGATCCCCACACGACCCCATGTCCTATCCAGGGTGGACTACCTGGACATGATGGACATCCCTTACTCCATTGAGACCCAAAAACTATCTGGAAATACGCACACCATCCTCTGTTGCAGCCTCAAATCCGTTCCCACGTGTGGCGTTGCCTTAGGCGGGTGTATCATACAGCTGAGCGCTCTAATGCTTTACACTCATCCTGTGTCGTGTGTGGCCAGTATGGAACGCTGTCTCACCGCATGGAGAAGTGTCCTACCCTAGAGTGATATGGCGCGAAGTTCAACGTCTGCTTGGCCAGGATCAAACACATCCCTTCAGTCTGTCAAGAGATATGTTTGCTTTATCAATGGCTTCCCCTCTTCCACCCTCCCTCCATGCTCTGGTGGTTGCAATCGCCATGTGGACCATCCACACGATTGTCTTGATGCCATCACAGGCTCCACCCCACCCTCCCAGAAGCTGTCTACAGATTATGGTCTCATTTGGTGGACCACTTTCAGGCGTAAATATTTGGATACCTCCCACCGCGTCGCCAACAGCTGGTCTCCTCATGGTTCCCAGTTTGGTTTATCAAATCAGACCCCTTCCTCCACACGTGTTCAATTGTGGCTTCGGCCTCCTCACACGTTCCCTCCTCCCCATAGTGGCGTTCCCGTTGGCTACAAGAGATAGCTTCGCATCTCTGGGGTGCCTTCCCTGTTCTAAGTTTTGTTTCTTTTGGGTCAAATTCAGAAGTGTCCGTCCCATGGTTGGCCTTCCTCACAATAAATCAAGGTATAATTAATATTTATTTAAGTAATAAAAAATGAAATCCACCTCTCAATGTCATTTCACACTATTGTGCTTCAGGGCAGAAAGTGGAAAAAAGCTCATAGCCAATTTGAACCCAAAACTGATGAGCAACAAATCAAATTTGGCCAGTGAACATCGACAACACCAACTTAATGAAATTGGGACATGTTGAGAGCTAGCTTTCAAACTCAAAGAATGCAGAAAGCCTCAAAAATTTTTTGAAACCCTCAAAAACAATTGGTGTAATGATGCTCTAAAGATGCCAGACAAAATTACCTGGGACTTTTTTCTCCCTAATTACTATCACTTTTAGTAATATGATTCAATTCAAACAGCGTAATTTGATAATCAACACCAGTTGAGATAAGTATGAATAATAAGGTAAAGAGCTTGGCAAACGCGGTAAAGGGCAGCGGACTCAGACCTGTACCACTCAAAGGTACCTAGTGCACAGATACAAACAAAAATCTCAGCAAAAATAAAAAACCTGAAGTGCGCCTCCCGCGGGTTTTGTCAATTTTTGTTAAAATACTGTAGCTATTTTAAATTATCCCAATCGCAACCATTGTCATTGGTGGAACACAGGATACAAGTTTTCCTGGGCATAGAAACACTGACAATGTGGGAAAAGTTTAGCAAAGCCCAACAAAAATTTCCCGCATGTGTTGTACTTAACAACCCATACTTTCCGCAGAGGTTGGGTAGATCTTGGGTTCAAAATCACAGAAGAAGCGAATGAAGCAGCAAAGGTCAGAGTAGTACTTGACCTTCCCAATGGACAGCAATTGGTCCCAACCAAATGCACCCGTTGGACTGAATCCTAGGACATTTTCATAGTTTTTGGCTATCTTCCGACCACACTGGCGCGCACAGTAGTCAAAAGACATCTCCAAGAAGGCTTGGAAGCCTACAGAGAAATTTCACAATTTTTAATGCAATGGTTCCAGCTGATGCTGACTCTTAGCATGGGGAAGGCAATAGCAATAATTTTACCAAACCAGGATGTAGTAGAGGATATTACAAAAATCCCCCACATTGCATCCTTCACAATTAATAGGAAAAAATCCCAGCTGTTCCACACAACAGTGGAAAGTGCCCCCATATGCACTACCACTGCCAGGCCTTTGGGCACAAGATTCATGCTTGTTCCATAAAAGAAGGCCTGAGAGAAATGGAATTCTGTGAGGAGGAAATGGGCGAAGATGACTCAGAGTATGCCAAAATCATGGATACAACACAAGCTTTCAACTGGGGAGAACACGGGCAATATAAAATAATTGACCCAATTTCCCTAAAGAATAAAAAATGGCCAAACAAGCTCAAGCTGGCCACGGCCAAGGCAAGGCCTCAGTGGAATCAATCATATTGCCAGAGCAGATCCAGGAAGACATGGAGAATTTCAGTCCATGAACCAATCAGATCCCGCGGAAAACCATAAACCCAATCTAACCAGTTTGAATTTGGTAAAACCTAATTCAAGAATGAATGCAGCAAAATTAGGGTTCAGTGCACCCCCAGAAATTGTGGAATTTAACCCAATTGGGAAGGAAAAATCAACAATGGAATGCGCTAGAAAATAATGTGGCCAATAGAAACCCACAAGTGCACCACAATTACATTTTGAAACCAAGCAAAGCCAAGAGAGGAATGAAAACTGCGGCGATGAAAGGGGCAGAATACACCCCAACTCCTACTCATGGTTATGCTCTCCACAGCGGAGGTGCAGTGGGAGGCAATGTGAATGAGGGAGTAGGGCCGGGAGGCCCTGCTAACCGCTCCTGAGGCGCATTGGGCGTCTCAGTAGAGAATGTGATGCTGAACATAGTGGGACTCAAGGCCCTAACGTCCCAGGCCAAGAAGTTGAGTCTCCTACAAAACCCACCTGTGGATATCCTGACAGTGCAGGAAACCCACTGTCCACAGGGAGAGGAGGAGGCGTGGGAAAAATGCTCATACCAACCATATTGTTTTGGTTGCTCCACTGTGGGGTGATAGTACGCATGAATCAAAACTTTATATTTATAGAAAAATTTGTTCCTAAATGGACGCATACTCGCCATAACTTTCTCATGGCACACTGAAGTGCACACAATAGCCAGTGTGTACGCCCCAAATGGTGCACATGACTGAAGAGAATTTCTCACAGCTCAAACACAACTAAATCTATTAGCAAATACTTTCATAATGGGAGACATGAACTTCTGGATTAACCTTGAGAGAGGACTGATGGCCATACACAACGGAGATACCACAAGGGCAAGTGGAACTCTGAGTACTAAAGGCCACCCTGAGACTATATGATCCACTGCCAAAAAGGCAATCCCCACTGCTACAAAAACATGACACGCCCACATGTACACAATGGTACACTTGTCTTTATGTCGAGAGGATAGACTAATACTCACATCAATAATTTTCCATCACTAAATATAAAAATTTAAAAATGCAAAATCAGATTTCTCCAACCATTGGCTTGTTTTGGTGTCTTACAAACTGGCAGAACTAAGTACCCAAGCACCCAGATGGTGCAGAATACGCCCAGAAAGTTTAGCCAACTTGAAATTTCAATCCTGGATGGAGTAATTATCCTCAACCAAGTATTTTCAAACATCCTTCTTCCTGGACCCACTGACCACCTGGGAAAACTTCAAAAAATCAACAAACCAACAAGCTAAACATCCATCGTCTAGAAGACACAGGGCAGTTTCAGCCATTATCAAACACACATTGGCTGAAATTGACCATCTTGAAAACAATGTACCAAGAAAGGGATACAGCAATGGATGGTTCGCAAATGGGTGGAGGTTTCTGCTTGGCTAAACACCCTGATCCTCAAACACCAACACCAAGTTGGAGTCCAATATAAAGGCAAAAACATAAGAGACAGAGAAACTTGCTCAAGCTACTTTCTCCGCTGATTCCAGGGAAAATACGATAGCTTGTACACAGGTCCATTGACTGGAAAAATCCATAGCAGAAACACACAAAGAAGTCATGACTGAAATGCACAGGTTTTATATGAAATTGTATAAATCCTAGCCAATCAAACCAGAAAAAATCAAAAAAAATCCTTAGAAGCACACACATTGATACTGCGGTTCAAAATAACAATTTAATTAATCTAATATTGCGCGAGGAATTATGGGAAGTAGTACGCGGTGCACCAGGATATTGCCCAGGCCCTGATGGGATTCCCTATGAATTTTATATAAAATATTTTACTAATATCTCTAACATTCTTCTAGCTTCAATGAACAATTGTATTAAGGAAACATGCCTCCTACCTGGAGGCAAAGAAGCCTACACGGTCACTTTATTTAAGAAAGGAGACATATGAGACCTATCCAACTGGCGCCCAATTTCTCTAATTAACACAGATACAAAAATTTTCACAAAATTTTTGGCTAAACGACTAGGAGAAATTGCAACTGATGCGATATCCCCATCACAATATGGATTTGTCCCAAGAAGATCCATATGGGATAACATCCACACAGTTGCAAATGTCTGCCAGTCCAAAACCTCTGGAGCACTTGTCTTTTTAGACCAACAAAAGGCATATGACAGGGTGAACTGGACCTATCTTAGGGCCTGCCTTCAAAAATTCAAACTCCCAAACAGATTTATAAACTGGGTAATGTTGTTTACAAAGTCTGCAACCATGGCTGTGCAGGGAGCAGGCTTCTTAACCAGCCCAGTTTCCCCCACAGAGAGGACTAAAACAAGGAGACCCCTTAAGCCCTCTAATCTACAACTTTAGCTAGACCCCCTAATCCGAAATACAAACACACTGCTCAAAGGAATCAACGTCAGGGGCCAACTACCAGTCAAAATGATGGCCTTCGCTGATGATTGTGTGGTGGGCATATCCAAAAAAATCAGGACGCTTGCAGAATTGAGAAGATAATACAAGATTATTCAGCCATAAGTAACGCATCACTTAACACTGAGAAAACGGAAATTATACTGGGGAAATATCATACCCAGTGGATGCCATCTACACAGGGACAACAAGCTAGTACAACATTAAGACTCCTGACCAGACATAGGAGGCGAAAATTAATGTAACGACCTCACTGAAACTTCCATTCATCACCAAGCCAACAGCGGGCCCTGTTCATCACTTGGGAGTATGGTTGGAAGCAGGAGGTTACCCTAACTCCATGATGGAAAATCAATTATTGGACAAAATAACAAAACGCATTGCCTCCTTACATGGACACTAAACAGGTCTAAGAGGAAGGGTCACGGTAGCCAACTCTATGATTCTTTCAGTCATATGGTTCACAGCCCATGCAATCGCTTTCTCACCATCTTTCTTCAACACGATCCACGTTCTATTAAAAGGATGGCTATAGTTCAACTACAACCTCCCTGTACGCCTTGAAACTATTTGGCTCTAGAAGAAATGGAGGTATGGGGCTTACTAATTACGTAGAGCAAGCAACCCATATACTGGGATCTTGGATAGCTCAGGTGACTAGCCCAAATCTTCCAGATACACACTTGGCCAGAACAGCAAGATATAACTTTACACGTGCACTACAATTAAGAAACCCAGATCACCAGAACACATAATCAAGTATCTGGCATCCCACCCTACAGCTTCAGGACCACATGGCACTCCTTCACATTTCAAAATAAATACTCCTAGCCATGAGAAGTGTGACATGGCGGATTCCATAAACGAAAAACAGTCACCAAGGATGCCCAAGGCTAACTCACAGACAGGAGATCAATAATAAAATAATCACAGACAATATAATAAGCAAAAGCCCAAATACCATTGCCAGGATAGATTACCTGGACCATATGGACATACCCTACAGCCTGCAGTACCATTGAAGAGTATGGAGATACACTCATCACCCTCTACTCCAACCCAGGATAAGAGCACATGTATAGATGTGCATGAGGAGAGTATACCAAACAACTGAACGGTCAAATGCCAATCACACCTCATGTGCAATATGTGGTCAGTATGGAAGCCTAGCCCACCGTTTAGAACGATGCCTAACATCAGTGTCAGTATGGAAAGAGGCCATGCGCCTTTTCCACCAAGAAAACAGACATCCATTCGCCTAGCAAGAAACATGTTCGCTATAAACATGGACTCTCCTATCCACCCATCTTTTAGGGCACTAATAGTAGCAATAGCACTATGGACGATACATACAATGGTTCTGGAATCATTCACAGGAGCAGCGCCAACAATCCAAGAAGCCATTCATCGCTTCCACAGCCATATATTGGAACATTTCCAAGAATGGCTTTTTGGAACATATTACCCCCATAACAGAAGGACAATCAACACATGGTTCCCCATATGGTTCCTAAAAGTTGATCCTTTCCTTCACACATGCCGTATCTAAGAATAATTAAGCATAACTCCCCTTCCCTACCGTACTAATCTTGGTGATCCTGGAGACAACAAGAGGGGCCTTGAACCCTCTGGGGAGACTTTAATTGTAGTATTCATTAGTTTTCTCACTATATTACCAATTTATTTGAGGTACGCCAACCAGGGGATGGACGGTACCGAACACAACACTCAAAATGACAAAACAAAACTACTAACCAGGTGGGAAGCAGAAACTGCTAACCCACCATGGCAGAAAGTGAGGAGGGGTCGGGTAGTTGGTCTTCAGAAAGACCCACCTCGATCAAGGGATGTTGGTTACAGTACTGTATCAGAGCAGAGAGCCAGGGCGTTGAGGCATCCGCATAGTGGGGTTGAGGTCAGCGTAGTAGGAGTTTTCCTCTTCTGCATCAAGATAATGACGGGAAAGTGTTTCAACAAAAGCTGCGAGGAGAACTTCAGCTTCTTTGCGGGCTTCAGGAAGTTGGGTGAAAAGGGAGATACTGTGGCGGGTGATTTTGGCTGAGGGGTTGAATGAAGCAATTGTTGTGACATTCATAACAGCAACTTCAGCATCATCGAATAGTTTTGAGATGTCACTTCAGGGAGATTCAGGGAAGTCGGGGGGAAGAAGAGGGTGTGCAGGCCATGCTGGAGCTGAGCCACTGACTGGGCCACCGCGGTGTGTAGTTTTGGGCAATGAGGAGAGGCCACCGCAGCTAAGGCGAGCTGGTGATCACTTTGGAAGGGGCTGTATTGGGCAGAGGAGCGAAATGGCGAGGGGTAGGGTTTCATCAAAGTCAGGAAGGAAAAATTCTGCCCAACCATAATCGCCTTGGCAGAGAGGTTGACCTGTATGCTTACTAATGAGGACATTACCTGATTAGTCAGTTTCAGCCAATAGATCCAATGGATTTTGGTTCACTGGAATAGTGGCGTTCGAATTTGGGTGGGTGGGATTGGGCGAATGGGCAGCTTCTTGAGTGCCAATGGTGGTCCAAGCATTGCTCTGATTGGCTGGGGTAGATTTAGGTGGGAGAGTGAGGCTGGAGGTTTTGGGGGGGCTTATTTTCCATGTGGGCCCACTGAACGAGATTGGAGGGTGGGAGGGGGCAGCAAAGCGCCCCATACTGAACCTCCAGAAGGAGGCTCAGAAGCCGCAGCAGCGGATTTGGCCTGAGGGCACACTCTTTTTGCATGGTCAAGGCCAAAGAGATGGAACAAATCTGCCTACCATTATTGACCCAAGCCCAAAAGAAATGATCAGGTGCTGCAGCCACACTAGCGCGGGGTGGGATTTGTTGGGCTATGGTAGGGTGGTGTGGTATGATGGTGGCTGTTGCACGAGGAGCAGCAAGGCATTCCGCACCAGATGGAATGGCAAAGATGAGGTTGGGCTGAGTGCCATAAGCCATGAGCCCCGCGACCAACTGGTCATACAAAACCTGGGGTGGAAGGTGGGATGGGAGATTTGCAAAGGATACCACTAGCATGGTGTCTGAAGGGAGGCGAGTACGGGTTGTGGCAAAAGGGGTTTTTTTATAAATTAGAGGAGTTTGTGCTGCCGCTTCAGCATTTTCCTCAGATTGGAACCCAACGTAAAATAGCCCTTAAAAGGGCGGAAGTCTATAAAGCCATCTGGCGCAATGGCTGAAGTGGCTAGCTCAATAATTGCCTTATTGGCATATGGGAACAAACGCCCATAGTCCACTCTGAGGCAATAGCGAATGGCAGAGCGAGGGAGGGCGAGAGGATGGGGGCGATAAGGGTGGACGCGCGTCAGGTGGAGCGCTAAGTCCTGTGGGGGGACAAAACGGTTGGAAGCAGTGGGCGGGCTGTTTGCGCCTATCCAAACGCGCTTGCCCGCAGGGCGGAAAACGCTAGGTGGGGGTGCACTGCTGCCCCACACTGGGGTGGCAGGCAGCGGAGCCAAGGACATCAAAGAATAGGATTGGGCTGACGGCTGTGGAAAAAGAAAACTTTAAATTTAAAATTGCTCAAAAGTGACTTCAAGCGGTTGAAAAAGTTTTCTCACTATATTGGAAGTGCTTGCCCTCTGGTCAACCTTCCCCAAATATGTATAATAAACATGGACCACTTGCTCCCACAACCTCTTTTATCTAATATACTTAATACCGCGGATTCTTCCGATTCCACTTACTCTTAACTCACTTAACAATTACCTCCTCTTAATCGCCCATCTCGCTTATCTTACAGCGGCTTGGATGATACCACTCCCATAGCTTGGACTATTCAGTTCCACCAATTCTCCTCATTTTGGCTGGTTATTCTTTAATTCAACATTGCCCTAATTGTAGGCGATTTAATTTGTTTTTGTCATATGCTAACATCGCCTTATTTAGAGGCGATCCAATAACAAACCCGTTATATACAATAAAACTCATTAATCACAATATCACCTTGTCTCAAGGCACTCAAAATACTTGTATCTGATATCATTTTCAGCAGATTTCGCCCTGTCTGTCCCACAATTATTGTCCAGTCATATTGGAATTGTGACAGCTTCAATCCTGCCTTCAACATGAAGCCTAGATGTGGATCCAAGGTGGAAGCTGTGATGGACTTTGCCAAAATTTTTAAGAAGGTGCACCAGGGGGTGAACACCAGTTTTGATATGGCCATGCAAGCTTACAAAGAGAAAGCTGATGGTAAGAGATGTGTTGGTCCAGCGTACAAAGAAGGAGATCTCATGATTCTAGATGCTAAAAACATCCTAATCAAGTAGCCATATAAGAAACTGGGATCAAAGAGGATTGGGCTTTACCGCGGTGTTAGAAAGGTGGGCCACGCCTTATACCAGTTGGATATGCCCCCCTCATATCAAATCTTTTCAGTCTTCCATGAAAGTAATCGTATGTTTTTAGGGCCCTCCACCAGAGACTCCTGAGACTTATCTCGTAGATAAGGCATTGGAGTGGGAAGGGGATAAGATAGTAGCCTCCCTTTAGTTTAGAAGAAGACTTGATTATATTGTATCCTGGAAGGGATTTGATGCAGCGGAGAAAAGTTGGGTCCCAGCCCATGACTGCGCCCATGCCAAAGATCTAATTGAATATTCCACAAGCGTTTCCCTAAGGATGCAGAATCAAAGTTTAACCAAGGCGTTGCTGCCATGAAGTTGGCCCCAGCCCGCAAGAATTTTTCTTGGTGAATACCCCTGGAGGGGGTGGATCTCAATAAAGAGGAGAGGGTAATGTCATTTTTACATTACATCATTGAGGGGACCAACATTTAAGACAAGGCTTGACGTCAGGAGTCCAAAAAGGGCAAGCTGAAAGATCTCTCTGATTTAAAACACACCATGGACCAAAGCTGGGTGCAGCATAGATATGCCTAAGTTGGTTCAGGGGAGATGCGTGCTTCCCAGCCCTGTGTTATATCAATGGCATTATAACGTATGAGTTATATTCTTAACAAAGAAAGTCTAGTTGGTTGAAGAAATGGGGTTTGAAACCCGTTCAAACTTTAATATTTCCAAATTGGGATGGCTCAGCTTGCAATCAATCACTCTAGCTCATTTGATCTTAAGCTACAGTACCCTGGTAAATGGTGGGGTGCGCTGATTGGTTTGTTTAGGCTTGAAACAATTTTACCCAAAAAATGACTCATCCCCCTTTTTTAATTATGGTTCTCAAGGCCAACTTTCCTTGTTGGTCATCCTCATGATTTATAAAGTTCCCGTTAGTTTACGTTTTTAATATGTTAACTTGGGAGAACCTGTGTGCAGACCTCTTCAGGGAATTCTATAACACGTCAACCATTTATATGCACAAAATTAACTACCGCATCTGTTGTACTGATGGGCCGCCTTGGTCCCCTCCAGACTGAGGCACCCAAGCACTCCAGACCAAATCACCTCTTGGATATAGACATCCCTTTGAGGTCCACCAAGTCTTGTTGTTTGCTCGATATCTATTAGTATATAACACGTTTAACACTATTGCCCTGTGTTATTTTAGTTCCAACACCCTCTGAAGGGTATATAAGCCGTTATACTGGCGATTAGTTCTCCTGTGTGTGGTTGTGCACTCAGCAACATCTCTCTGGGAATGGAAGAGATATAGACACTCTTCTGACACTAGTGTAATGTATTAGTTATAATCAAATTATCCAGATGTCATCTTTTCAAGTACTTTATTAGTGAGAGCCAGTTCTGCTCTCAAGCGTACAGACCATATTAGAAACATCTGTGTCATAAACAACCCAATTTATTTATGCAAAAGATATCCAATGAAAGCTCAGACTACTAGTACTAAAAAAAAAGAAAGCTCAGACTACATTTTTTAACTACTAAATCAATGTGGATTATAAGTAAATAAGAAGCTGATCAAAGCAATGCACAAAATCTAATTTTGCTCAATACTAGTTAGAGATCTTATCCTGCTCTACCATCACTGTCCCAGAAAATGGATCTACAACTTGACATGAATGGTTAGTCCTTTGCTGAGTTTTCTTTTATAAAGGACCAGAATATTCACTTGCTTTTTGTCAATTTGAGTTTCTCATGAATGAGTTCACGCCAGATTTCTCTATATCTATGTCCCTCCTCAGGTAGACCTTGAAGGGGCATTGTCAAGAATAATGAGAATCACGCTGAGATGAGTGAGATTAAAATGCGATCTAATTCACAACATTATCAATTGATCTCACTGTTTTGAAAGTTTTCAAAATCAATAAGGACAATGAACTCCAAAAAAGAGCGACCAGAAACTGAACTCTTTCTTTATCTACTAATTTACCTGACAAAGATGATGATTCATCTGACAAAGAACTTGCTATTTGGAGGTCTTCAGAATCTGCTGCCTCAATCAAGAAAGACTGAGTATATTAAGAACTTTGCATTTCACCATGCCAATCAAGAGATCTTCATACCTGACTCAATCTTGATTTTCTTGCAAAGTCTATCATACTCTATCCTAAGATTCACTAAAACTATCATATCTATGATATTAAATTAATAAAGATAATTTTAGTTTTGCCTAGTTAATAACTAGATACCTTTGCCTGTTTTAATATGAGATACCTGCTTGCTTGAGTGAACATAGATCGCATAACAACGCCATTTCTGTTGTGAGATTGTCTTAAGGAAGAAGTACCCCAAAGAGATTCCGCTGAAGCTACATTTGACTAATAAGTGATTAGCCTCTAAAGGACCCACCCTTTAAATTAAACAAAAAATCCAAAATAGATTGCACAGGTTCATCATACCTTCTTATTATAAAATGTTTTAAGAAACTTCAAGTGTAATATATTTTTAGTATCTCACTTTCACTTTAATCACTGTAATAATAGAATTTAAATTCGTTATGTTCTTAATAATCTAATGATGTTTTGCCATTTTAAATATAAATTGTTGATTTAGACGCCTGATGCCCCCACATGGGGTGATGTTCTGCCTCCTGAATTTTTAAGCCACTTCTTTTGTGTGTCTGGGATGACTTCACTAGCACCTAATAATCTCTCCAGTCACTTTGCCCCTCATCAAGACTTACCCCACCACTTATGCTCTCCCAGGCAATGCCTAGAAGTAGCTAGATGTTTCCATTGGTGTAACTTGCACTTTTTCCTTAAGATTGATTATAGGAACCTCTTCCTCCATGTGAGTGCAGATTTCAGAATTATGATTATAATTTTTTGATAGTCAGTTTTTCAAAGGCTACAACATATTAGTCTTTGTATTGTCAGATTTTTTTAGTTAAATATTTCGTCACTAAAGAAAAATCTATCACTTGGGCTCTTCATAACGGAATTATTTATCACTAAGGCAAATGCTCTTTGCCAGATGGTTGGAACTTAACCTATTATTAGTAGGTTCAGAGGTACCTAGTGATTTTTTAACTAGTATAAATAAATTATAAGATGGTAGAAATTATTTTATTTGGAAATTAATGGAATTTATATAGTTCAAAAAATTAAGAATATAATGAATGTTCTGAAATTTTAGTTTAAGATCTGGAAGTAGACTAAGATAGTGAATTTAATTCTGATACTAAGAATCCAATAGACAATGGAACATATTGATAGTTTAATGTGACAACTTAGCATGAAATCCTTGAAGAAGTTCTCAACATTGTATGTTTCTATGACAATGATAAATATATTGTTGATCTTATTTGTCAGAATCCAACAAAGTTTATGCTCGCTGGTGCTATGTGCCACTGGATCTCACAATGGATTATCTAAAAATAATATCTAAACTCGTAAGAAAACTAAGTTTTTACTTTTTATTAAAGTTTTTATGTTTTTTATTGTTTATGCGGGGCAAACCAGGAAAAGGCCCTTTTCTCAATACTAGTATATCATATTTAAACTAGTTCCAATCCTTGGGGCCATGGGAATTTGGGGCTAAAGTATTATAAAGCTGAGTTATCCAAATTAGGAAATATAGGTTTTCAGCCTATCAGATCAAAGATAAATATTTTGTGGCAAAATTGACCCATGTGGTAATGATTTGATAAACTGTATCCAATCACCAGCGGGTAAAATCTTCTCACCTTGGGGTTCAGATCTGAGTGGTAATGATTTGTTAATTTGCACCCAATCATTGACAGGTAAATTCTTCTCAACTCGAGGAGGTTCAGATCCATGTGATATTGAACACCTCAAATTCAGGTGAGAAGTCAGAGCAATCCTATTATTAGTTCTTACCTTATTATGCCAATTTTGGGTATAAATCATATTTTCCTAATAGATAGGATTCCACTGAGAATCTGCCAAGTTCTTTTCGCCATTGGTATTCATATCATTGATAACCACAATATTATTCAAAGATTGGACTCCAACATTCTTTTCCAAAAGTTGAGAAGGAGAATGTCCAACATTGCCCCCCTCAAGAATGTTGAGAGGAGTGTAGGATTGTAGGAAACAACCATGTACCCAGTTTATGGTAACTCCTGTGGCTAATGATTTGATGGAGTATTCATTGCCTCTTTTGTTGCTGATGGAGAAAGGTCCCTACCAAATCGAACCAAGCTTACCACTTCTTGGGGTGATGCAATTATGGTAGCATAACACCTTATCAGCCACTTGAAATGTAGGAAGGGGTTGCGGAGCTCATTTGCAGCCTTCAATTCTTTAGTCACTGTTTTTGCTAAGTTGGTCATAGCTTCAGCTTGGAGTTGAATAATTTGGTTATCTAACCTTTGCATGGCTTTCTCAAGCTCCTCTCCTTTAGAGAAGAAATCTTTAGCCAGAAGAGCAGGTATGCCTGGTTCCCTGCCATACAAAACTCGGAAAGAGGACATTTACAGAATCTGATGGTAACTAATCTGGTAGGCCATAAGGGCACTGGGTAAGAATTGATCCCAGTGAAGTGGATTGAAGAGGCCATTTTGCGTAGGATGGAAACTAATGTTCCATTGGCTCTTTCCACTGCCCCATTGGTAGATGGATTGTATGGAGCTGAAAAGTTGTTGAGCTCCCATGGAGGTAGCTAGGAGTTTGACTACTCTGGAGGTAAAATTCTTGCCCTTATCACAGAGTAGTACTTGGGGGCAGCCATGCTGAGCAAAAATGTGTTGATATATAAAAGTGGCAGTTGCCTTAGCTGTTTGGGCAGGAAGCGCCACAGCTTCAACCCACTTAGTAAAGTGGTCGATGGCTACTAAGGTAAAACGGTTGCCACTGGTAGACTGTGGAAGGGGACCTACGACATCCAAACTAATAGTGTGAAAAGGTTGTTGCGGGGTAGTTGGTTGATACTGGTATCTAGTCTTGAAACTGGATTGTTTCTTGCACACAAGGCAGGCTTCCAAGACATCAACTATAGCTTCCATCATTTTATCCCAATAGTATCGATCTTTAAGCCACTCATAAGTTTTCTTTGCCCCTCCATGGCCTAAAATGGAGTGATCTTTGAAAATGGCAGGTACGCGTTCTGAGGGCCGGAGGTAAGGCAGCCACTTCGCCCCCACCTGCTTATACAACTTCCCATTTTCTGCTTTGGTGTTGCGCGAGTGGCGGGCTAACATCTTCTGAACTGGATCATCTTCATCCTCCCATTCATTGGGAGTCATTAATAGATCATGTAACCTTTCTGTCTTGCTATTATCCAAGCGGAGGACTGGCAGATGAGACAACCCATCCACATTCATATGACAAGTTCTGGCACGATGTTCAATTTTCATATCATAAGGATGGAGCTTTAGAGCCCAGCAAGCTAACCGCCCAGTAGGGTCTTTCGTATTTTGTAACCACTTCAATTAAGCATGGTCAGTAACTACATTAAAGGTGGTCTAATAGAGGAAAGGGCGATAGTGCTTTACAGCCAACAAAACAGCCAGGCACTCCTTTTCTGTTACACTGTAGTTGCGTTTGGGCTTTGAAAGCATCTTACTGAAATAAGATACCGGATGATCAATACCATTTTCATCTAGTTGGCCTAAGATGGCCCCAACGGCGTAGTCTGAGGCGTCCATATATAAGATAAAGGGTTTTTTGTAATCTGGGTGCCGTAGGATAGGGCGTCGTTGTAGTAGCTGCTTCAGGATCTCAAAAGCGGCTTTTTGTTCAGAGCCCCATTGGAAGGGGATATTTTTCTTCAGTAAGCGAACAAGGGGCTCATTGAGTGATGAGAACTTAGGGATGAACTGATGGTAATACCCCATCATCCCTAGAAACACCTGTATATCCTGCAAATTCTTAGGGTGAGGCATATTTGCAATGGCTTCGACCTTGTTCTGTAGTGGTTGGATTCCTTTTTGCAAAATGGTGTGGCCAAGGAAATCTAATTTTCGCTGAAAGAAAGTGCACTTTGATGGTTTCAACTTGATATTTGACTTACATAGCCTTCCAAACACCTCCTTCAAATGATCCAGGTGGTCGTTGAAGTTTTTGAGAACACAGTAATATTTTAGAGATAAATGATAACGCAGGTTAGCTTCAATTCTTGCAAGATGTCATCCATAGCATGCTGGAAAGAGGCAGGTGTGTTGACAACCCTTGGGGTAATCGCGTGGGTTGAAAAGACCTTCACTGCATATGAAAGCGCATTTCTCCTGGTCCTGTGGAGAAAGGTAAATTTGCCAATAGCCACTGGTCAAGTCCATGGCTGAGAAGAAATTTGAGCGGATAGTTGGGCCAGGGCATCATTGATGCGAGGGATAGGATAGCTATCCTTCTTCATGAGGTTATTTAGCTTGCAGTAGTCCATGACTACTCGGTGACCTCCATTTTTTTAATAACAGTGGGGAAGACCAAGGGCTTTGAGAGGGAACTAGCAACCCCGCATACAGTAACTGTGTGAGTTCCGTCCTCATATGCTGTTCCTCCACCTTTGACTTGAGATATGGCTTTGACTAAATGGGATGGGTATCACCTACATCAATGGAGTGGCACCAGCCCTTCATATGGCCATAGTCGTGAGCTGACTTGGAGAATATGTCGCCATAGTCATCAAGGAGATTATGAACTTTCTCTAGCTTAGTTGGGGTTAACTCATTCGAGATATGGACGTTTGGTAATGTACACACCAGGATATCCGTTGGAAGGCCATAATCTGCCATTGAGCTGATGGAGTGGATCTGTTCAACATCCTCCACAGGGATTAAAAATCCTCAGCCAACCTCTTGGTGTTTCCGTATGATCATGTCCTTTGAGGTGAGGTTTCCCAACAGTAGAGTAATAGGTCGCTGATAGGCAGGGTCTAGTAGCCCAGGTAATACACGAGGCTCCAAAGGACTAAGGCCCTCAACACTTATGAGGTGTAACAAACAGAGGCGTGGGATTTGGAGCATGATTTTTGTATCAACCACTCATTGTTCACCCGGCTTAATCACCACCTCATCTGCCACATAAAATGGAATTCCATCGCTAGCCTCCACTGAATCGGGCAATTTCTTAGTGTTGCGCCCAGAGGTGACATAATGTAAAGGCAAAGCGGAAAAGGGGTATTCAACCAGGCAGGTGTAGTCATTCTTGATGAGTTCTTTGTTAGATAAGACTAACGGAACTTCGTAGTTCATTAAAGATAGGAACCCTTGCTTCATGTTGATGATGCCTTCATACTCAATCATAAACTGAGTACCTATGAGCATATCATAGGAGTTATTATCTAAGGCCACAGCAGGGGCCAATAGGATAAGCTTCCCAATGTGAACGGGAAGAGAGGAGTAAGCGCCAAGGGCGCGGGTATTGTTTGGGACTGCAGTTCCAAACTCCTTGGCATAATCCAGGTCAGGCATCAGTTTAATCTTTTTCATCAGCCGAGATGAGATTACATTCACTGGGGAACCTTTATCCAGGATAGCCATTACCCAGACTTTGTGAACAATTACTATAACCTTGGTAAGTGTGCTTCCAAAGTTGGCTGACAGCGCTAAGACCTCCTTGAGATGGAAAGTGGAGGTTAATTTGCGTGCGGTCTCAGGGTGAGTCTCCAGAATAGACTGCATGGTATGCTCTCTGTAAAGGGTGAATTAAGCTCGATAGGAGCTGATCAGCATCGCTGGCTGTGTCAATAGTTTTCATACAACCTATAACTTGGCGGAGGTAAGTATCCTCAGGTATGGTGGTTTCATCTACTCATTTGGAGTTTAGGCAATCAGGGACCTCCACTTTCGCGGGAGCTCCCAATAAGTAGTACCCAACATCATCGTAACCCCCTCATATACGCCTCAGGGGTATTCTCAACCATGGGCAAGGTTGCAATTGAGGTGGGGGAGACAGCCACAAGAGATGGGGTAAATAGCTTTGCTTTAACTGGCATTTTCACAACCCCAGTAGTTCTGGAGGATATACCCTTAGGCGCGCACCTATTGGCTGAGCTGAAAGAGAAACCACAGGAGGGATCTCCGCTTTACATGAATGAGGGAATTCCGTTTTAAGTTGCACCAAAGCAGCAGGTTTTTCAGGGAGAATAGGCACAGGTGGCCTCACTTCCAACGATTCAATAGACCGCAGCTCACCTAAAGTAATATGGGCGACGTCTAACCAAGCCTCTTTTATATCACGGAAGGTTGTAAAATGGCGTTTCACTGATATGATATGCCTGGCAAGAGAGGGTTGTGAAGCTAACCCTGTTAATATGGCGGCGATAGCATCATACAGGGTAAGAAGGTTAGACGTAGCCAGCCTTTGAGCAGTGAGATATAAATGCTCAGCAAAACTAACGAGGGGTTCACCCTCATACATGTTAAGGCGCATGAAAGCCTGTTTTTCCCTGTATAAGCTCTACTTGGATCTGAATTCAGCCAAGAGGGCCTTTTTAACATCTGGCCAGGTGTGCTGAGGATCCAGGTGAGGAACGATCAACTCTTGGTCTTTTTGGCTTAAATAGGGAAGAATTTACTGAACTTTTCGTTTATCATTGGCGCCATCCATCGCAGCTTCATAAACGTACAAAAAGGAAGCAATGCTCCCTTCACCCAGGGTGTATCTGTCCCTTATAGGTAATTTGAACTGCCGTTGCCCTAGCTTTTTGAGACGGAAGAAAGAGCTGGCTAGTTGCTTTTCAAGAGCAACTAATCATGATTCAGTTAAAAGTAGATCCAGAAGAGTTGCTCACGTTTACAGCCTCCATGTTTTTAAATTTATTGCGGGGAAGGCCGACCATGGGATGGACACTTCCGAATATGACTCAAGAAAGATAAACTTAGCGCGCAGGGGAGGCACCCCAGAGAAGCGATGCTATCTCTTGTTGCCAGCGGGAACGCCACTTATGGGGAGGGGAGGGGACGTGTGAAGGGGCCGTAGCCACTATTGAGCACGTGTGGAGTTAGGGGTCTGATTTGATGAACCAGACTGGGAACCAGGAGGAGACCAGCTGTCAGCGACACGGGGAGATATCCAAACATCCACGCTTGAAAGTGGTCCACCAATTGAGACCGGAATTTGTGGACAGCTTCTGGGAGGGTGGGGATGGAGCCAGCGATGGCATCCAAGACAATCGTGTGGATAGTCCACATGGCGATTGCAATCACCAGAGCACTGAGGGAGGGTAGGAGGGGGAGGCCATTGATGAAGCAAACATATCTCTTGACAGACTGAAGGAATGCGTTTGATCCTGGCCCAGCAGACGTTGGACTTCGCGCCATATCACTTTAGAGGTGGGGCACTTCTCCAGGCGGTGGAACAGCGTTCCATACTGGCCACTTGACACAGGATGAGTGTAAAGCATAAGAGCGCTCAGCTGTACGATACACCCGCCTCAGGCAGCGCCACACATGGGAGCGGACTTGAGGCTGCAACAGAGGATAGTGTGCGTAAAACTAGATAGTTTTTTGGGTCTCAGTGGAATAAGGGATGTCCATCATGTCCAGGTAGTCCACCCTGGATAGGACATGGGGTCGAATGGGGATCACGCCATCATGAATGGGTAGTCCCTGTACCTCTTGTGTGAACTGAGGAGAGGGGCGGCCTCTTCAGGTTGTATGTCCATTAATACAAATTCTCCACTCTGCGCTTCGCATGGAGAGTAGGATTCGTTTGTAGTGGGTTTTAGTCCCGTGAGGACCTGTGGCCGATGTGTGTGATGCGAGGTATTTCATCAGGGAGTAGGGGTTTGATGGATTGTTGAGGCCCAAGGCTTGGGAGAAGTTGGAGTGGGCCGCGCGGGACCAGTGTTGGGATGGGAGTGTAGGAGCAATGACGGCCGCGATCCAAGTGCCCAGGATCTTGGCAGCATGGGCTTTGAAGTCAAGCAGACCCATGCCACCTTGATGATGAGGGCCAAACATGACCTCTAGCCGTACTGGTGGAGGGCGGCCTGACCAAAGCCATCCTTGCAGCAAATCATACAGGGATTTGAAGAAGCTTGGTGTGAAGGGGATGGCGTGGGCTCCGAACCAGACTTTGGATAGGAGCATAGAGTTGGCAAGAACAACCCTGCCAGTGAGGGTAGTAGGGTGGGCTCTGAAAGAGGCGATTTGCTTCGTCATGTTGTCCAGTATACGGCACTCCATTACTAATGACGCATATCCGCCTGCCTCCATCCACATGCCCAGATGGCGCACCAGTCCTATGGTAGGACGTGGCATGAAGGGGAGCACCAGTGGAGCGGTGTGTATTGAGTTAGTAAGGCGTGGACGTGGGAAAGCAGATGGGCCGGGTTGGGAACTAATTGCTGGGGCCCAGCAGTTCTGAAACTGACCAAGGAGGATGATTTCGGTTTTGGAGGCGTTTAGTGCCGCGTTGCTTACCTGGGAATATTCCTGGATGAGGGCTTCAAGCGCGCGTGCATCTTTGTTATTGGACACCCTCACCACGCAATCATCTGCAAATGCCATCATCTTGACTGGGGTTTGGCCTGGCACATGGACCCCAGTGAGTTGGGCATTCACATTTTGCAGTAGTGGGTTAAGGCTGAAGTTGTATAAGAGTGGGCTGAGGGGGTCCCCTTGTCGCAGGCCCCTTTGAGGGCGGACTACTTCCGTTAGGAAGCCTGGGCCACGCACTGCCATTGTTGCAGATTCTGTGAGCAGCATCACTCAGTTTATGAAGCGGGGGTAGGCGGAATTGATGGAGGCAGGCCCTAAGGTATTCCCAGTTTACTCTATCATAAGCCTTTTGTTGGTCCAAAAATAAAAGTGCCCCAGAGGCTGTGGACTGACATACATTAGCCACAGAGTGCACGTTAACCCAAATCGACCTTCTGGGAATGAAACCAAATTGTTCTGGGGAGATGGTGGCAGATGCTACAGTCCCTAAACGGTTAGCCATGATTTTTGTTAAAATTTTGGTGTCTGTGTTTGTTAGAGAAATGTGGCGCCAGTTGGCTAAGTCAAGCTTATCCCCTTTCTTGGAAGAGTGTGACAGTAAAGGCCTCATGTCCTCCTGGTAGGAGGCGCGTTTCCAACAGGCTTTGGTAAGTGAGGCTAGCAGCAATGGGGATATATATTTGAAATATTTTTTTTAGAACTCATATGGAATGCCATCTGGGCCTGGCATTTTCAGTTTGGCGCACCGCAAATGGCTGTCCATAATTCATTCTGAGTAAATAAATTGGTTATTTCAGGGTATCAGAAAATGGTGCAGATATGAGCTCGGTCAAGAAATTCTGCCATTTTGGCCAGCTGAATTGGTTCAGCTTGGTATAACTTGGAGTGATATTTTTGCGTTTCAATTGCCACTTCAGCTGGTGTGTCCACAATGGAATTATCCAATCTTCATACCTGTGTGCAGGCCACATTCTGGCGTGGTGCAAAATTTTTTTAAAGAAGTATGTGGTGCACTTGTCACCTTTAGTGATGCGTGTGGCCCTGTATTGGACACAAACCCAATGTGTGTGTTGCCTTTCAAGTGCGTTGAGGTGGGCGGCTGCCTCTGCCCACTTCTGGCCCCATGCAGGGCTGTATCCTGTTGCTGGAATGTTGGACTCCAAGTGGGCCAATTCCGCCAGAGCACGTGAGATAACCGCCGGTGTGGCTCGTGAGCATCTGGACGAGAGATGGCGATAGTGGCGGATGGTGTCCTCTTTGAAAGTTGCCCATGTGGAAATGAGGTCTGCGCAAAACGGTGCAACAAATGATTTCGCCAAAGTTGCCTCTTCCACCGACATGGAAAATTCTGGCGATGCGAGCTTGGGGGCAGATTTTGCACCAATGTGGGGCCTTTGCAACTGTGATGGGTAAGTGGTATGTTATTGAGACCAGTTGGTGGTCGGAGAATTCCATTTTCATTGTTTTGAAGTGGGAGATGTGGGGTTGGAATTTCGCTGGCGTTAGAATTAGGTCGATGTGAAATGGACCTTGTTTGGCCGTTGTGGATGTGGGGATGCATCATGTTTTCAAGCAGTGGGGCATGCCGTAGCAGCGCATCCATTAACCCAAGGGTGGCTTTTAGAACGCGTAGTTCTACGTGACCCTGTTGGGCGTGGGGTGAGGGCGGCCACTGGTCCGTTGGTGAGGTTAGCCAACAGTTCATGTCACCAACTAGGAAAGAATCAGGGGGTAGTGGGAGGGATTTGACTGACGAGAAAAATTCCTGACGCTCATGTGCACTGTTTGGGGTGTAAATGTTGACAATTGTGTGCACAACATCAGCCCACGAGAAGGTGACAATGAGCACTCAGCCATTTATGAATGTTTATGAGGATGTGAATTTGAAAAAATTATTTTTCCAAATTAGCACCCCACAGTGCTTTGACCAAAAGGATAGGGATGGGAGGAGCATTGTTTTCCAAGCTTCCTCGGAACCTCATGGATAGTGGGACTCCTGGATGGCCAGGATATCCACGGGTAAATTGTGTTGCAAAAACTCAGTTTTCCTAGCCCAGGATGGGGAGGCCTTGAGTTTGGCGATATTCAGCATCCCTAGAGTGAAGGTTTCCCCCATTGCACCTTAGGTGTGAGGGGTGGGCCCTCAGGCCCACCAGCCTCTTCAAGGTCCCCACGGGCTTTCACAGCAGTGTGGGTGTTAGCAGTAATGCTATCAGGGTTTTTGTTAAGATTTGCAGAAAGAGTCACATTGGCTTTGGCCTTCGCTTTTTGTTTTCCCAACGTCAGACGAATTTTTTGCAGTACGGATAAGTTCAGTGCACTGTCGAGCGGGGCAAAAAATTTTTCAATTGAAATAGGTCACAAGTCAGTTTTGACCGGAGCTTGGGTGCAGCGGTTGGGTGAGATCAAATCTCCTATTGGATGCTTGGATTGAGTGGCCCGCTTGGCATGGGCCTCCCAATCTGATTGAGTGATGGATTCCTGAGTCGCTTCCGCTGCAAAGGTCTCCGTGTCCTCCTGGCGTTGTGAGTGTGGGATGGTGGTGGTGGCCTTGGCCACTTCCTTGGCCGTGGCCCTATGTGCCTGCTTGGCCTTCTTCCGCTCCTGCGGGGATATGGGCTTTACCAATAGGTAGCAGCCTTGTGCTCCCCACAGGAAAGCCTCCTTGGTGCTTGTGGTTGGTTTGTAGTGCGCCTCTCCGCTGGCCATGGCTGCCAAGGGGTGCTCTTAAAATGTGACGCCCTCCTTGATGGGGCAAGCATGCGCCTTAAGGACAAACATATCACAGTGGGTGCAAATGGAGGGCGCGCTGTCCACGGTTACCTGAAATGGGTGGGTGGTATGCCCTGCAATGTCAATAAAGGTGGAGTGCGGGATCTGGGTTAGGTCCTTCATGATCTCCTCAGTTGGGGTCAGAACTGCGATGGCTTTGCTGGTACACAGGTGTGGCATCAGCGTGAAACATTGCATTTCGAAAGATTGTATTTCGCCATATATGGCGAGACCATCTTTCAGGTGTTGCTCCAAAATATCACGTATTACTGTAGTAGGCAAAAAGTCAAACGTGAGGAAAATTTGGTTTGATTTTGTCCATCTGGTGCATTTGGTTTCGACGACCTGTTGCCCTTTGGGGAGGTTGACCACTATGCACACCGCTGCAGCCTCATCTGCTGCTATTTTGCTTTCAAAACCCAGGTCCAGCCAACCGCGTGACATGGAGTGAGGTGCAATGTACACCGCATTCAGGAAACCTTGTGTACATCTTCACAAAATTTTTCCCATAAGGCCATTTTTTGGATGTCCAGATACACACAGACTCTGAATTCCACCGACAAAAGTGGCTGGGAGTGTGGCGTGTTGATGTACTGGTTGCATCGTGCTTGCCACGCAAGTATCTCCGGGGAAATTGTGACCTCCAGTTTTTTGAGATTTTTTTCTATTCCGCCGGATTCTCCGGGGCATTTTTGAATGTTAGAGGCCGCGGGCCTTCCGCCTGCTCCTCTTGCCTTGCTTGCCCAACTGCTCCCAGACATGGGCGCAGACTAATCTCCTCTATGAGATTATCAAACTAGATTGAGTCTTAAATTGAATAGGTTGCAAAAGTGTTTGCAACGAGAAAGAAAAGTATTTAACAAACAGGAAAGATAGGCAAACGAGAGATGTTTATTAGAAGGGAATGAACAACTATTTATACTACTTTCAGGGCTACTGTGCCCAAGTACTCTTTGGCCAATCATATACTGGAAAACCCACTGTCCTCTTGATGCCACAACTCTATCAGATCATCTCTTCATTCATTCATACTTAATAGCAATTCCCTCCAGATCTGCTCATCTGATCACCAAATTAAATTAGGTCAATCCATCCTCAGCATAAGTCACTGGTTGATTATATATATATTTATGTTTATATAGACCTTTGAGCATCCTTGGAATGGTCACTAGTGCTTTAAATTAGTTGCAAATTCTAAATGATTGATACTTAATACTTCGACTTTATGCCGGAAAATCCCACAATCATTTCTTATGGAAGTTGGCGCAGGGATAAGATTCCGCCAACTCAAATTCAAGTTAGTGAAATCATTGTTAGATGCTTGTAAATGAATACATTGGCTTTCCACCGGAAATTCCCACAATCACCACGAATTGATAGTCAGTGCCAAACTGGGAATCTGCTGAACCTAAAAAGATTATTATTTTTATAGCATTAAGTAGTATTGAACTAAGTGATTAGCCGGCAATTATGCCTGACTAACTGAAACCCCTAATTCTGATACTATCAGAAAGATTCGTTTATTCAAGATCCTGACATCTATTTGATGCCATCGCAGTTTTCTTCAAGACCTTTAACAAGCACCTAACGCAGTTAAAGTAAGTGTTTCAACGCCTATGAGCTTCCAACATCTGACTAAAGCCCTCTTAAAATTTATACTCTTCCAGAAGAAGCTGAATTTCCTTGAGCACGTTATCTCTCAAAAAGGAATTAACCTCTACAGGATACAGTTGAAGCTATAAAGACTCCTGCATGCAGAACCCTTTGTGACATCCAGGTATTTTTTGGGAATGATTGGGTATTACCATCAATTCATCCCAAAATTTGCCCAGCTAAGTGAGCCCCTAGTCCATCTCTTGGCTAAGAACACTCTTTTTTACATTGGGTAGCTAAACAAAAGGTGCATTTGAGACCTTAATGATCTTATTACAGCAAAGCGTGAGCCCTCAGTCAGCCTGATAATGGAAAGCCCTTTATTCTGTCTACAGATGCCGCTTATTACACCTTTGGAGCTATCTTAGGTTAGATTGGATGAGTTTGGGTTGGTCATCCCATGTTCTACTTCATCAAGATGCTCTTGAAGGCTGAGTGCAACTACAGTGTCACTGAGAAAAAGTGCTTCGCTGTCCTGCTCACTGTAAAAACTACTCTTCATCCTTATATGGGACTTCATTCAAATTTATTACCAACCACGCCTCCTTGAAGTAGTTGCAGAATATGAAAGATCCCACTGGACGGTTTGCTCGCTGGACTTTGATGCTCAAGCATTATGATATGACTATTGAGCTTCTGACGGAAACTTGCCATATGAATGTTGACGGGTTGACGTGGCTGCCTGTCCTTCTCTTAGACAATAGTGAAGCTGAGAGGTTACATTAACTACAGATGACTCCTGACGTGTAGGATGATGAGGAAAACCTTTACAGAAGTTTCTATCTCGGCACTCCCACAACACCAAGGTGGAGAGCGAAGTTATAAATATGGTAGGGGTAAACTGGTTGCCCTATCACCAGCCATCAGAGCGAGTACTATTAATCCTAGAGTCTCACATCATCTTGGGCATGGCGGAGTAAGAAAACTTATGAGTAGGTTAGAATATCTTAATACTGAGAGGGAATCATGGAGACCATAATTGAAGACCTGGATGCTTGTCTGATCTGTAAAGAGCGGTCCAGCTTTAAAACCTGATATCATTACCAACCTGATACAAATCAACCATATATCCACATCATAAGTTTAGACGTGGTAGATCTTTTCCCTAGACTACCAGTGGCAATTGATATATCTTGGTCAGTTTTTTTCACCAAATCAATTTTAGCTGTTGCTCTCCCAACTCAGACAGCTAAAGCCACAGCCACCTTCTTGCACCAATTTATCTTCAATCAGCATGTTTTCCTCATGTCCTACTTTGTGACAATGGGAAAAATTCTACCTCCAAAGTGGTAAATGCTCCTAGCCACCTCTATTAGAGTGCAAAAATTCTTTTCAGTCCCCTATAACCCATTTAAAAATGGTTCCATAGCAAGATTTAATGGAACCCTGGTTTCTATCCTATGAATAAATGGTCAATTCAAATTTCTCTTCACTGGAATCTACAATCACCCAGTGCCCTCATGAACTAACGTATTAGTTAATACCACATTCTTAAAATGTCTCCTTCTCATGTGTTGTATGGACGTGAACTGGGGTTCTGGCTTATTATATAAAGTTATTTTTATGATAGAACTGGCCTGGAGAAAGTTATTATAAGGTTATCCCAGCACATCATCCAGTTACTTTCGGAGGCTATGTCTAATCTGCAAAAACTGTCAATAAATAAAGGCAAGAAGCTAATGAGCTCCGGCATCCTATTCTTTTTTTACACTAGTGAGCCCAACCCAAAAGGGGGAGCCGCCATTCATTTTTATTCGCAGATAGGCCAAACAAAGGGACTATTAAGAAATAAAAAATCCTAATATGACACCTCAGCTAACATCCTAGGAAGTCATCGCAGAAGGTGAGGAAGATTCGAAGAAATTTTTGTCTGGTGCCCGCTTTGATGCTGGACCATGGCGGAAAACATTGGGGTAGGAACATCAAAGATATGAAGCATAAGGAGGTATAATTGTGGGTTTTCTTCGTTAATGAGGCTGGCAGTGTCCATTGCCTCAACGTATTGAGCAAGTTGATGCTCAGAAAAAGTGTTGAGAGCAAGCACACAAGTGAATGACTTGATGCACCAGCAGGTTTCAAGATAATTGGTGTCAAAAAAAAATTTTCTGAATCAAAGCAAGCGTGGCTTGCACCAAAAGCCAGCTCCTCCTTCTCATACTTCGCATCTTCCTCAAAATTATTGGAGAAATTGGGGATAGGAATGCCCTCAACAAGGGGTTTCATTTCCCCATGGAGTTGCTGGTTTTGTAGTGTATTGGCAGGAGCAGCAGTGGCTTTGACCGCCATTTTATTTAATTTTTTATAAATTGTATAACTGCTTTAGGACAAAAATACTGGAGCGCAAATTGAGAGAATTGACAAAAAATTTCTCCAATGCAAAATCCAGTTTGACGCTATACAGCTGGTCACTTTTGTCAACCCAGTTAATACTTAAATAGGATATAATTCAGCTAACGCTGTCCCAGCCACCAGAGTTGGCACATTGGCTGCACCTGAATGGCCAAGAAATGTCGACCATGGCAGCTCAGCTGAAACTGTATTAGCCATCAGCTCAGGTTACCATGAATCAACCAAATTTTAAAAAATCTTAAATTTTTGATTGGATGCAGTTTTTGAAGATACACCCAAATTTGCCGAGGGTGGGGCAGGAGAATTGAGCCTCTCAAAAAATTTGGGCACAGCTGCAGCTGAGCCAACACTTGAGGGGGTTACAGAAGAGGCGGAGGAGGGAAAATCTGCAGGGCACTTGTGCTTTGTTTGATCAAGCACAAAGAACAAGGGACAAATGACATGGCCATTCTCAACAAGCACCCAGAATGGGTAATCAGGGGTAAATATGATCATCATGCAAGGGTAATTGTGATGTGAGTGTCATGATGGAATGGGCAAATCATCATAAAGGCGCGCAGCACTGACAATCAATCTGCTCCATTTGGAACATAAATTGCAACATGGGGTCTACGACATAAATTGGGAAGAAAACTCCATGAGCTCATATTGGGGGCATTTGGGGGAAAGGTGGGAGTGCAACCTGGCGAACTGAACCATCAAAGTGGCCTCATCTGGGAGCAAGGTGCAAACAGTAGAAAGTAAAATATTTTTAAAAGTTAATGGCAGCTTAGACGCTGCCATTGCATCAGCCTTGGAATGAAAACCAAGGCTAAAATAATCCTTAAAGGGGTGAAAATCAATGAAGCCAGTGGGTTTAAGCACCGCCATGGCCATCTTAATGATGGCCACACTTGCATATGATAAGAAGATCCCATATTTGACCCAGAGGCTGAAATGCAATTGCTCTGTGGTAGCACCAAAGGGCTTTGGAGCACCGCCTGGGAACTTGTGAGATAGAGGGCCAAGTCCCAAGGGGGGACATAACGCTCAGTAGTATTAGGGGGGATAGAAGAGCCAGTCCAGGCACGCTTCAGCGGCAGCTGAAATATGCCAGATGATGGTGCACCACCACCCCAAGCTGGTGCAGCAGGCGTCAAAAGCATCAACATTAATAAGCTTTGGTTCACTTAATCAGTGATGTTTTTTATTTTTAAAAAAATTCTAATTGGCTTTAATAATAAGTTGAAGTGAAAGAGGGATTCTCCAGCCTCCTCTTCCTTCTCACCAAGTATCAGACTTGAGGCAGTTTTTACAATCAAATTACGCCTAGCTTTAAGAAGCTCAGGTTTATCTAAGAAGGACCTTGAAGTAACCAAAGCAAGGGGATTAGTACTACATTAAAAACCTTGCTTCTGGAGTTACTGTCAACTTGGTCCATTAATGTTCTTGCGCCTTTTTTCTCCCACTAACACTCTTGAAGGGGTTAATGTTACACAACTGCAAGTCCAAAATTGTGAGAAGAGTGTTTTGAGGGTAAGCAAAGATGATATTCCACAAAATAATCATTGTTTGATTCTTAGTAGAATCCCTCAGATCAGGTATTACTTCTAATCCCACTCCTCAGCAATATAGCCCTATTGTGGGAAGTAGAGTTGCACCAAGCCTGCGGCAGAATCAGGGGAGTTGTTCTGAGGGTCCCCCCATCCCATCAATAATTTAGTTCAAACACCTACACAGGGACAAAACCTTTTATAAACCTGGAGGATCCCACCAGGTGCAAATACTTTCCCATTAGTTGATTTTTTTAAATACATAAAATCCCTGCACCATGGAATCAACATACCTGTTATTAACCCTCCACCAGCCGTAAAGGTTAAGTGAGGGAAGATTAAAGCTCCTATAGGTCAAATCCCATATTCACTAATATGTATATTCTTAGCCTATATTGAATTTCTCATATCTTTCACTTTGATCCTGAAAATGATTTAAATACTAAGCATTGAGATATTGAGAGGATTTCTTCTTGACCCCCCCCATTTAACTCAATAAAAAAACTTATAAAAATCTATATCTTCTTGGTAGTTAGGATTTCTATTTTCATTTCAGAAAGTTGTGTTAAATCCCACAAAATTATAACAGCAGTTGAGAGTCTCAATATTCTTACCCCTGATGGGTTTTCTGAATCCTGTGAAATAAGCACTGTGAGCATCCTAAAGATAGGATTCTGATAGTGGCTAACCTAAGAGGCCATATCAGACGGGGCAGGGTGTTGGGGGATCTTGTCTGGCGCAAACCTGAGGACAAACGTTAAATCAAGAAAGATGGAAGAGGGGTCATCAGCGGTTGGGGCTAAAGTTGGAGAATGGTAAGCTGTCAAAATGAGGATGAACGCGGTGTGCAGTTCATAGTGTAGTGGGTAAGCTAAGATTTGAAATAATTGATTAAATCTGCCACATTTGAATTTTTTTAAAAGTTTTAGCAAATTGTGCAGTGAAAGTTAAACGTTTATGAATCAAAACTGTCAGCACTGATTTGCCCTGCATTGAATAGAAGAACTTTGATTATGTTCTTGGATTCTTTTAGGAGCTCAGCTGGGAATTTAGACAGAGTATGTCATTTATGAGTGTCTCCATGGCCATCTGGAGGGCTTAGTGGAGGGTGTTGGTAGGGCAGCGGTCCTTTTAATGGCAAGCTAATGATGGATTTTAAAATAAGAATCCCTTGAAAGGGAAGAACTTAGCGATAGGGAGTGGGTTTGGGACGCAGGTGGAAGATTTTATGCCAATAAAAATTGGGATGTACAGTAAAAAAGGTGCTCATCGTTGGGCATCTACTCAAGAGAAACAAAAGGACTAGAGATGGGTAAACTCAGGTCAGTAACAGGAGCTGATTGGCTTGGGATTGAGTGGTCTGCCCTCAAACTGATAACTAAGGAAATTCTGCTGGGCCTAAGCAGCTATTTTCTCCTGCACAGTGTAAAAAGGATTCATTCTTATTTTGCTACTGCAGTAAGAGCTGCATCTGATCTGTTAAGGGAGGGGGATGGAGGATCAAACACCACTTAAAAGCCCCTACAAAAATAGGAGACAGGTCATATACAAAATGATGTAGGGGTTGAGGCCACTGCAGCAGTAAAAAATAGTACTTATTCTTTTATTGGTCCATTCCAAATAGCAAGAGACAGAGAGTGAAGCCATTTTATTTGCAGAAAAAATTGTTGGTCAAGGACAAAGAAGACTTAGTGAAAGGGAATGGCAAGGTAGAGATCCCATTATAGGGGTGTTCATTGCAAATGTGTGAAGTCCTGCATGGCGCCTGTATAAAAGGGAACCTTAAAATGGAGGATAGGATTAGTAATATAAGTTTAAAAACTCTCCAGGAGCACATGGAAGAGCCAATTGGAGGGAGAGATGGTTGTCCAACCTAAAAACTGAAACAACAGACTCTCATCCAACAGCAAAAAAGTGCTTTTGATAGGTATTAACATATTTTTATAAAAAATTGATATTTTTCTGCACCATAGCTTGGGCTTCAATCTAGAAGCTAATCTAGAAAATCTAATTTTAGGAGTTAAACTTAAGCGTGAGTTTAAACCTTCCTGAGCCATTTTTGAAGATGGCTGCTGTCAGGATTTTCCCTAGTAGGTTTAAAGAATCAACCTTAGCTTTAAATTAATTCATCTAGGAAATCTCAGACTATATTTATTCTTATTTATTTATTTGTTGGTTGATGCTTTATTGGGTTTAAGGCCTGAAATTATTAATAGCCTTAATTTTACATAGAATTAAACAAGTAAAATACCAAAAACACAACTACATGAACCTGGGATAAATAGCCTTTTAAGAGCTTTACCAACTTATTGTATTGAATAATGTCAGACATTCTCCTTCTTGACTTTTGGAAAAGAATGTTGGAGTCCAAACTTTAATTAATATTGTGGTTATCAATGATATGAATACCAACAGCAAAAAGATCTTGGATGATTCTTGGTGGAATCCTATCTATTGGGAAAATATGATTTATACCCAAAATTGGTGTAATAAGATAAGAACTAATAATAGGATTGCTCTGACTTCTCAGCTAAATTTGAGGTGTATAATATCGCATGGATCTGGCCTCCTTGAGGTGAGAAGATTTTACCCATTGATGATTGGGTGCGAATTAACAAATCACTACCAAAAAGATCTGAGCCCCAAGATGAAAAAGATTTTACCCGCTGGTGATTGGATACAATTTATCAAATCATTACCACATGGGTCAGTTTTGCCACAAAATAATTTATCTTTGATCTGATAGGCCAAACCCTATATAACCTAATTTGGAAGGCTCAGCTTTATAACACTTTAGCCCCAAATTCCCATGGCCTCGAGGATTGGAACTAGTTTAAATATGATATACTAGTATCAAGAAAAGGGCCTTATCCTGGTTAGCCCTGCATAAACAATAAAAAACATAAAAAACATTAAAAAAAAGTAAAAACTTAGTTTTCTTAAGAGTTTATTATTTAAGTTAAATAATCCATTGTGGGATCCAGCGGCACATAGCTCCAGTGAGCATAACTTTTGCTGGATTCTGACAATTTGGAGCTTGCTACAGGGGCACGCCTGAACACTAAACCGTGGTTATTAACATGGAGGCTGTGAAAGGATAATACTTTTCTTTCTCGTTGCAAACACTTTTGCAACCTATTCATTTCAAGACTCAATCTAGTTTGATAATCTCATAGAGGAGATTAGTATGCGCCCATGTCTGGGAGCAGTTGGGCAAGCAAGGCAAGAGGAGCAGGCGGAAGGCCCGCGGCCTCTAACATTCGAAAATGCCCCAGAGAATCCGGCAGAATAGAAAAAAATCTCAAAAAACTGGCGGTCACAATTTCCCTGGAGATACTCATGTGGCAAGCATGATGCAACCAGTACATCAACACGCCACACTCCCAGCCACTTTCGTCGGTGGAATTTGGAGTCTGTGTGTATCTGGACATCCAAAAAATGGCCTTATGGGAAAAATTTTGTGAAGATGTACACAAAGGTTCCTGACTGCGGTGTACGTCGCACCTCACTCCATGTTGCGCGGTTGGCTGGACCTGGGTTTCAAAAGCAAAATAGCAGCAGATGAGGCTGCAGCAGTGCGCATAGTGGTCGACCTCCCCAAAGGGCAATGGGTCATTGAAACCAAATGCACCAGATGGACAAAATCAAAACAAAATTTTCCTCACGTTTGACTTTTTGCCTACTATAGTAAAATGTGACATTTTGGAGCAACACCTGAAAGATGGTCTCACCATATTTGGCGAGATAAAATCTTTCAAAATGCAACATTTCATGCTGATGCCACACCTGTGCACTGGCAAAGCCATCGCATTTCTGACCCCAACTGAGGAGATCATGAAGGACCTAACCCAGATCCCGCACTCCACCTTTATTGACATCGCAGGGCATGCCACCCACCCTTCCGGGTAACTGTGGACAGCGCGCCCCCATTTGCACCCACTAAGATGTGTTAGCCATAAGGCGCACGCATGCCCCATCAAGGAGGGCGTCACATTCCAAGAGCACCCCTCGGCGGCCATGGCCAGTGGAGAGGCGCACTATGAACCAACCGCAAGCACCAAGGAGGCTTTCCTGTGGGGAGCACAAGGCTGCTACCTATTGGTAAAGCCCATCTCCCCGCAGGAGTGGAAGAAGGCAAGCAAGCCCATAGGGCTGTGGCCAAGGAAGCGGCCAAGGCCACCACAACCATCCCACGCTCAGAACGCCAGGAGGACATGGAGACCTTCGCGGCAGAAGCAACTTGGGAATCCATCACCCAATCAGATTGGGAGGCCCATGCTGAGCAGGTCACTCAATCTGAGGATCTGATGGGAGATTCGATCTCACCCAATCGCTGCACCCAAGCTCCAGTTGAAACTGACTTAGGACCTATCCCAATTGAAAAATTTTTTTGTCCCACTTGATGGTGCACCGAACTTATCCGCACCGTAAAAAATTTGTCCAACGTCAGGAAAACAAAAAGCAAAGGCCAAAGCCAACGCGACTCTTTCTGCAAAAATTAACAAAAACCCTGATAGCGTTGCTGCTAACACCCATGCTGCTGTGAAAGCCCATGGGGACCTTGAAGAGGCTGGTGGGCCCGGGGGCTCACCCCCTCACACCTAAGGTGCAATGGGGGAAACCTTCACTCTAGGGATGCTGAATATCGCCAAACTCAAGGCCTCCCCATCCTGGGCTAGGAAACTGAGTTTTTTACAACACAATTTACCCGTGGATATCCTGGCCATCCAGGAGTCCCACTGTCCACAAGGTTCCGAGGAAGCTTGGAAAACAATGCTCCTCCCATCCCTATCCTTTTGGTCAAAGCATTGTGGGGTGCTAATTCAGAAAATTAATTTTTTCAAATTCACATCCTCAGAAACATTCCTAAATGGCTGAGTGCTTGTCGTCACCTTCTTGTGGGCTGACGTTGCACACACAATTGTCAACATCTATGCCCCAAATGGTGCACACAAGCATCAGGAATTTTTCTCATCGGTCAAATCCCTCCCACTACCCCCTGATTCTTTCCTAGTTGGTGACATGAACTGTTGGCTAACCTCACCAACGGACCAGTGGCCGCCCTCACCCCACGCCCCACAGGGTCATGTAGAACTACGCGTTCTAAAAGCCACCCTTAAGTTAATGGATGCGCTGCTACGGCATGCCCCACTGCTTGAAAACATGATGCATCCCCACATCCACAACGGATAAACAAGGTTCCATTTCACATCGACCTTATTCTAACGCCAGCGAAATTCCAACCCCACATCTCCCACTTCAAAACAATGAAAATGGAATTCTCTGACCACCAACTGGTCTCAATAACATACCACTTACCCATCACAGTTGCAAAGGCCCCACATTGGTGCAAAATCTGCCCCCCAAGCTCGCATTGCCAGAATTTTCCATGTCGGTGGAAGAGGCAACTTTGGCGAAATCATTTGTTGCACCGTTTTGCGCAGACCTCATTTCCACATGGGCAACTTTCAAAGAGGACACCATCCGCCACTATCGCCATCTCTCCTCCAGATGCCCACGAGCCACACCGGCGGTTATCTCACGTGCTCTGGCGGAATTGGCCCACTTGGAGTCCAACATTCCAGCAACAGGATACAGCCCTGCATGGGGCCAGAAGTGGGCAGAGGCAGCCGCCCACCTCAACGCACTTTAAAGGCAACACAAACATTGGGTTTGTGTCCAATACAGGGCCACACGCATCACTAAAGGTGACAAGTGCACCGCATACTTCTTTAAAAAAAATTTTTACCCACGCCAGAGTGTGGCCTACACACAGGTGCGAAGATCGGATAATTCTATTGTGGACACACCAGTTGAAGTGGCAATTGAAATGCAAAAATATTACTCCAAGTTATACTGAGCCAAACCAATTCAGCTGGCCAAAATGGCAGAATTTCTTGACCGAGCTCATATCTGCACCATTTTCTGATACCCTGAAATAACCAATTTAATTACTTTGAATGAATTATGGACAGCCATTTGCGGTGCGCCAAACTGAAAATGCCAGGCCCAGATGGCATTCCATATGAGTTCTACAAAAAATATTTCAAATATATATCCCCACTTCTGCTAGCCTCACTTAACCAAAGCCTGTTGGAAACGCGCCTCCTACCAGGAGGACATGAGGCCTTTACTGTCACACTCTTCAAGAAAGGGGATAAGCTTGATTTAGCCAACTGGCGCCCCATTTCTCTAACAAACACAGACACCAAAATTTTAACAAAAATCATGGCTAACCGTTTAGGTACTGTAGCATCTGCCACCATCTCCCCAGAACAATTCAGTTTCATTCCCAGAAAGTCATTTTGGGTTAACGTGCACTCTGTGGCTAATGTATGTCAGTCCACATCCTCTAGGGCACTTGTATTTTTGGACCAACAAAAGGCCTATGATAGAGTAAACTGGGAATACCTTAGGGCCAGCCTCCATCAATTTCGCCTACCCCCCGCTTCATAAACTGGGTGATGCTGCTCACAGAATCTGCAACAATGGCAGTGCGTGGCCCAGGCTTCCTAACGGAAGTAGTCCGCCCTCAAAGGGGCCTGCGACAAGGGGACCCCCTCAGCCCACTCTTATACAACTTCAGCTTTGACCCACTACTGCAAAATGTGAATGCCCAACTCACTGGGGTCCATGTGCCAGGCTAAACCCCAGTCAAGATGATGGCATTTGCAGATGATTGCGTGGTGAGGGTGTCTAATAACAAAGATGCACGCGCGCTTGAAGCCCTCATCCAGGAATATTCCCAGGTAAGCAACGCGGCACTAAACGCCTCCAAAACCAAAATAATCCTCCTTGGTCAGTTTCAGAACTGCTGGGCCCCAGCAAGTAGTTCCCAACCCGGCCCATCTGCTCGCCCACGTCCACGCCTTACTAACTCAACACACATTACTCCACTGGTGCTCCCCTTCATGCCACGTCCTACCATAGGACTGGTGCGCCATCTGGGCATGTGGATGGAGACAGGCGGATATGCGTCAGCAGTAATGGAGTGCCATATACTGGACAACGTGATGAAGCGAATTGCCTCTCTCAGAGCCCACCCTACTACCCTCACTGGCAGGGTTGTTATTGCCAACTCTATGCTCCTATCCAAAGTCTGGTTCAGAGCTCACGTCATCCCCTTCTCACCAAGCTTCTTCAAATCCCTGTATGCTTTGCTGCAAGGATGGCTTTGGTCAGGCCGCCCTCCACCAGTATGGCTAGAGGTCATGTTTGGCCCTCATCATCAAGGTGGCATGGGCCTGCTTGACTTCAAAGCCCATGCTGCCAAGATCCTGGGCACTTGGATCGCGGCCGTCACCGCTCCTACACTCCCATCCCAACACTGGTCCCGCGCGGCCCACTCCAACTTCTCCCGAGCCTTGGGCCTCAACAATCCATCAAACCCCCACCCCCTGATGAAATACCTCGCATCACACACATTGGCCACAGGTCCTCACGGGACTAAAACCCACTACAAACGAATCCTACTCTCCATGCGAAGCGCAGAGTGGAGAATTTGTATACGTGGACATACAACCTGAAGAGGCCGCCCCTCTCCTCAGTTCACACAAGAGGTACAGGGGCTACCCATCCATGATGGCGTGATCCCCATTCGACCCCATGGCCTATCCAGGGTGGACTACCTGGACATGATGGACATCCCTTATTCCACTGAGACCCAAAAAACTATCTGGAAATACGCACACCATCCTCTGTTGCAGCCTCATATCCGCTTCCATGTGTGGCGCTGCCTAAGGCGGGTGTACCATATGGCTGAGCGCTCTAGCGCTTTACACTCATCCTGCATTGTGTGTGGCCATTATGGAATGCTGTTCCACCGCCTGGAGAAGTGCCCCACCTCTAAAGTGATATGGCGCGAAGTTCAACGTCTGCTTGACCAGGATCAAACACATCCCTTCAGTCTGTCAAGAGATATGTTTGCTATATCCATGGTATCCCCTCTTCCACCCTCCCTCCGTTCTCTGGTGGTTGCAATCGCCATATGGACTACCCACACGATTGTCTTGGATGCCATCGCAGGCACAACCCCCACCCTCCCAGAAGCTGTCCACAGATTCCGGTCTAATTTGGTGGACCACTTTCAGGTGTGGATATTTGGATACCTCCTACTGTGTTGCTGACAGCTGGTCTCCTCCTGGTTCCCAGTTTGGTTCATCAAATCAGACCCTTTCCTCCACACGTGTTCAATTGTGGCTACGACCCCTTCACACATTCCCTCCCCCTCCCCATAGTGGCGTTCCCGCTGGCAACAAGAGATAACATCGCTTCTCTGGGGTGCCTTCCCTGTTACTAAGTTTCATTTCTTTTGGGTTGACATTTGGAAGTGTCCATCCCCTGGTCAGCCTTCCTCGCAATAAATAAAGATTGTCACTATGTGAATCCAGACAATTAAGAGAGCTGTATACTTCGCATGGTTCAATCCTCCTCGCATAGCCTTTTTGAACAATTTTATGAATGAATGTATGTTTCCTTCTTTATCAAAATTTGTCAAATTCAAAGGTTTGAAGTCATTATGCCCAGAATTGGACAGAAAAGTTATGACATCTAGAGTTTGAATGTCTCAGGAAATCTCTCGTCAGAATTGGTCTATAGTCATGATGAGCATCATCTGGAGTTGGGTTGGAAGCAAGAATTTATGGCATTAAACGGACATCTGAAATCTTTGTTTCATTATCCATCTCAATTCCTGAGGATTCTGCTCCATGAAATTGCTACAAACTGCTTGATTTAGATTCCTGTATTTGGACCTTATGTAGTTTTTTAGTTGTGTTCTGCCTGAATACTTAGAAGTATTACTGTTCTCCACCTTGAGGACTAGTCAAACAGTTGCAACTTCTCTCTTATAGGTTATCAACTTCTTTTTCAAGGTCTTCACGTTCTTTTCAAAAGATAATTTAAGAATACAGTATATGATTCACATCTTCAGTCAGATTAACAACACGGTCATTAGCTGCTGATAACTATGTTTGAAGATTTTTTTTCCTTAGTAAGTTTGAAATACTTTGCTTTCATAGAAGAAAATGTTGAATGGAGTTTCATTAATTCTTTAAAAGATTTTCGCGAATTATTCCTCATTATTCAGCCCTACTGGCATGGCAGTCAGAACTTTGACGCTTTTTTGCAATATGTCCAACTCAGTTAAGATATATCCATCAATTTGAATATGCATGTTCTTCAATTCTAGGTGATTTTTCCGAGCAAAAATGGCATCTTTGGTCAAACGTTTGGTCCGAGATGATGGAAATTTGGAGTAATTCTCCAATTTCTGACAGCATTTACTGAACTATTGACCCACCCACTGTTCAGTCCATGTAAGGATATGACCTCAGCTACAATCTTTGGAACTTTTCATTATGTTGATATTTCAAAGTGTTTACTCTTCTATGGGCATCATTGATCTGTTCCATATTACTGACGATACCCTTTATAACTTCATTAAAGTTGGAAACAACTTGTCCAGTAAGTTAGATTAGGAAGATTACTCCTCCTCTTGAACTCGTTATACTTCTGCAAGCTCTAGATTCTGCCAAGCCAGAATCCTTTGGGTGTGATTGATTGAGGGATTTACAAAGTTAACCAAGAAGTCATTTGTTGTTTGTGTAATGTTGTAAAAGTTTGGCCAGAGTTGCCATGGTCGCCTCTCAGTACAGCATATACATTTCCATCTTGATGTCCTGATCCTTCAAGTAGTAAAATAGACCAAAAAGATGGGTCCATCTGCTATGTACGATCCTGTACCCATGGAATAGGGTCTCCTTTATCTCCTTAACACTATCAGAGGTAAACTTGATAGGGCTTGCTGTGTCCACATGCCCTCCTCCTGCCGTGATTAGATCAAAGGAGTATGAAGTACTCCCTTTAGTATTATGGTGTGCAGTGTTGAAGTACTCAGTGATTTCTTGGACATTGGTTTACGTGTTATTTTCATCATATCTTCTGGTAGAATCTGCATGGAATTCGTATGATTATTCATATAAAAAGTGTAATGTGGATTTTAGTGAGCACCACATGTGAGAATCTGTGAACTAGCTCGCTTATTAGTATATTCCTGTAATGATAATCAGGAAAAGTTTTGGCTGATAAATAATCAATTATGCTATGTGTCTTACAGTATTTCCTAACTGTTTGGAATCTCACAAAGCTGTACAATAATAAATGACTCTTCTGGTTTTCTCTAAGGCATATTTTACCTCTCTAATTGGGAAACCTCCAGACACAGGTAATTATGACAAGCTCTTTTGAATGCTTGTCTACTTTTCTTAATAGAAATTCAAATTAAAACAAGTCAATATAAGACTAAAATATGAGTATATGGAAAGATGATGATTTATTTTAGGGATAGGCGCCAGTATTTTATACCTCTAGGGAATCTCCTGGCCATACTCATCTATTATATGAGTCCATTAAAGCCATATCCGCTATTGATTTATGGCAAGTTTTTAAAATATCCCCAAGTTAATTCAGCCCTTGAATTAACTATATTACAATCATTTCAGCCCAATTGGAGGCACTATCACTCTCATAATCAGGAAGATTATCAGGATTCATATTAGCACCTCAGTGGTGTATATTCGCCTCTTAATCAGCCCAATTACGTTTTGTCATACATCTGATGAAATACAATAAATGGTGAAAATAAAAATAGAGTTTGAATTATAATGCACTCCTAATTGAGATGTCAGAAGGCCTCTAAATAGTACTAGGTACACCCTATTTGGGCATCCATGTGCAAGTACTTTCATGCCAATTACGATGAATGAAAAAAAATAAAAATAGAACTCATTAATCGTTTTATTCTATTAAAAATGCAATTAAGTTTGTGCCATAATTTCACTTGGTTTACCCATGTAGATCCCATAATAGGCCATAATATAATATATCATAGCTATTATTAGCTACATTAATTGGGTCATTTAAATGCAATCAAGGTGGTTTTGAGGTAGATATGATTTATCAGATCATGCAGATAAATTGGGAAGGATCAAATGATCCATCAATGGGAGTAATCTATTAGCATTGATGGTTTTATAAAAGGGTTTATTTCAAGTCAACCATCAAAATCTAACATCTCTATCTCTGGCCGTCTTAATGAGTACCTGTGATCATGAAGCTTCACACTCTCATGGGGTATGGCTTAGTACACAAAACATATGAGAAGATTAAAGGGCGGTATTACTGGGAAGGCAACACGGAGACCATAACTGAAGTCCTGGATGCCTGTTTGACCTGTAAAAAACAATCCAATTATGAAACCTGGGTTCAGTATCAACCAACTATGCCCCAACAACCCTTCCACACCATAAGTTTAATGTGGTAGGTCCTCTCCCTAAAACTACAGTTGGCAATAGTTTTATATTATTCTGAATTAATCACTTCACCAAATGGGTTAAAGCTGTTGCTCTCCCCGCTCAGACCGCTAAAGCCACAGCCACCTTCTTACACCACTACATCTTTACCTGGCATGGGTGCCCCAAGTCCTCCTATGTGACAATGGGAGAAACTTTACCTCCTGAGTTCTAAAGCTCCTCGTCACCTCCTTGGGAAAACAACAACTTTTCTCAGCCCCTTATAAAACCCATCTAAAATGGTGCCGTAGAAAGAGTTAATGAACACTGGTATCTATACTCTGCAAAATGGATAGCTTCAAAACTTTAAATTGGGATCCTTACTCTCCTAATGCCCTCATGGCTTACTGGATTAGCTACCATTGCATCTTCAAAATGACCCTTTTCCAGGTCTTGTATGGCCGAGAACCTGGGGTATCAGCCCTATTAGCCAAAGACATATTCACTGATAGGAATGACCCTGAGCAAGCATGAAGAAATTAACCCAGCATATCATTCAGTTACAATCAGAGGCAATGACTAATTTGTCTAAAACTGTCACAAAAGAGGATCAAAGCGCTAATGAACTCTGGGCCCCCCTTCCTTCATTCCAAGTATCTGACTTAGTATTATACCATAACCATTTCAGTCCAAGAAGTGAGTTGCTCGGCACTATCTGGGAAGGGCCATTTTCAGTCACTTACAAGTGAGTGGATGAGTATTATATCAAATCCCTTGCTTCCAGACTCACCATTAACTAAGTTCATGGCCGCTTTCTCTGTCCTTATTCTTCCCCCAACATTCTTGAGGGGGGTGTTATCAGACATTTGCATCCCAAGCTCCAGAAAACGAATGTTGTGGGAAAAACTTGGCCAAAAAGAGGAAATGTCAGACATTTACAAGTCCACAATAATGAGGAGATCAAATTAAATAATAGTAATGATTTAATCAGCCAAAAGACCCTGGCTGATTTTCAGTGGAATCCTACAAATCAGGGTGACACTATTTTTTAATACCTCACGGGCAATCAACATGATCTTTAGTAATAAGATTACTCCAACTTTGCAGCAGATTCTATGGTTTCCATTGGATGGATCTCTCCTAGCCACCACCAGTTCAAGTCAAACACCTACACGGGGACCACCCCTTTTATAGGCGTGGCTGGGGTCACTCAAGGTGCAACATTTTTTATGAAAGGGTATTGGCTCTTATATATTAAGTCGTTACCCCTGGTTATGTCTTACCCCAGAATAATTCCCTTTTCATCGTTAAGCCTAAGTGAAGCGAGTTTTCTGAGCTTCAATAGGTTGAATTGTAATATTTCCTTATTTGGAATTTAACAAGCCATTCTGACAAGCATTGAATTCCCTTCACCCTTGATTTTATTTTATACTGATCATTTGGATATCAAAAGGGTTCGCTTTTTATAGTATCCCCAGATGCAATTAATAAAAAAAACTTAAAAAATCAACTTTATAAGTCTTTATTGTTTAAGTATAATTATTATATAAGTAGTATAAATCCCCTATTGCTGTATTTTGGTAGATAAACCACCAAGCGAGCATCTCAAGGCCAAAATCCAACATAATGGTTTTCAAAGCTGCTGATACTACTGCAACAAGTGAGTTAGGATATTCCCGCATGAGCAGTGAAATCAGAAGTCACTGCCCCCACCAGTGAGCTTCTCCTTCCTACTGCATCCAAAAGTGCAACACCTTGCTGGGCGTTGGATAGTGAAGTGGCATTATTCAAGGCAATAACAGATCACATTTGCACCTCAGCAAGGGCATTGAGGACTTGATTAGCAATATCTTGGGACGGGATACTCAGATTTCCTTCTTGAGAATAAGTTGAGGGATGAGTAGTATCCCACAGGGCCCCGCTACCATAAAGAAAAATTCAACAAAACATTTAAAACGCTGCTCACAAAATCAGCGACTGACCAAACAAACAGCAGAAGACAAACTACTGACCGCACATTCATTTGGTAAAGGGTAACCACTGTGGCTCCCAACTTGAAGAGAAGGGTGGAAATGGCTGAAGTCAATAGTTGGTCGATTATGTCAGGGAAACGGCATAAGAAGTTTAAGCTGGCCTGCTAGTTAGGATACAGAAGTACTCAAAATGAAAGCTAGAATGCCGGAGGCATTGTCGCCCAAATGACTTTGTATGGTGCGGGAATTTAGGAAACAAATACTCGTCATTGTGCAGCAAATGTGAAAAGGTATCTGGTAATGAACCAAGCAGTTACAGCTCCAGACCCCGCGGGTCTTGTTGCAGGGAGCTGCACTACTGGAACATCTCCTCTAAAATTTTCACTGTTAGGGTTATCATAAAAGTAGCAGTGAGAGAGAAGATACTCGCATGAAGTTAATATATGTGAGACCACAGGATTCCAATATCCTGATGGCGGATTTCTTCAACAATAGGATTATATTCCCAGAAATTTCTTTCCCAAGAGATCTAGTTGACTACAGAGGGATTTAATGTGACCATTAAAACTAATAAGCCCATCCAATATAAAGGCCGATGGGCCACTAAGTTTGTGCCATTGTCATGTATTTGTCTGATAAGAATTAGACTGGGCTCCCATTCAGGGTGCGCGAGCACTCATTGGAGAGCCCAGAATCCCATAGGCACAGTGGTCCTAGCGACTTTAAGGATTGGAGTTCTATTGGGGACATGAGGAAAGTAAAAGTTCATTAACATATTAAAGACCCCCAAGGCTAACCAGATGGTTGTAATGGGGGCAAAGCGATACTTGCGGGGCAACCCCCAAGGGTGGGAGAGGCAGGGAGGACGATAACTTCTCCAGGGTTCATATTTGTTGGCCTTCAGATTTGAACAAGTGAACTGGTTCACAAGCAAGGGGTGATGCAGGGGTAACCACGAGATCAGATGTGAGATAGGAGGAGGAATGTGATCTGCGAAGGGAGTTGGGGCCAAGATTCCCCTGAATGGGGTGCTCCAGGACCCACAGGTGGGCTGAACCATCAGCAGCCAAGCCAGGTGTGGACCCCGAGGCTGCAGTTGGCAGAGCAGGACCACTCTGGTGTTGCTCCAACAGGGGAGCGTTTTCATAATCTTCAATGGTATAGTGTATGGGCGGGTTTACATTAAATGGATGCACAATAACAAATGAGACAGCAGTTTCTTCATTGGGGTGAGCTGGTTTATATTGTTTATTATCTGCCACCATGTGGCAGGGTCAAGTGACTGGATGATTTAGCTGGCAAACATCAGGATATGGAATTTAGCAACGGTGCGCTTTTCTGGATCAATAAGCAGAACTTTTAATTAAAAGTAAAGCAGATGGAGGCCGTGGCAAGCTGTATGGGGTAGTTGGGGTTTTAAGAATGCAAAGCATGAGAAAATAAGAGAATGAACTGAAAACCGCCCCTAGGCAGGGAAGTTGCCTTAAGTACTGGGTGAATCGCTCAAGGGAGGTATTATGGGATCAGCCATTTCAGGTTTGGCGCTGGGATTTGGTTGGCTGTCAGAGAGGAGGATGGAGGGAAGCTCGAAATCTTGGCAAACCTAAAAAACCTTTGCAAATTTTTCTGCATTTCTGGGTAAAATTAAGTCAATGATGCCAATCCTGGTCCTGATTATCAACTTTGGCCTGTTTGCATAATTCAGATTTGCCAGATTCATCCCAGGAGGCAGGGGCCACTGGGCTGAGTTGTTTGGGTCCTGGTTCAAACTCTCAATTGGGCTATTTGCGCGATCTAAACTTCTAAGATCTGTCCTGGAGAGTTGAGGCAACTGGTATGAGTCATTTGGTGCCTAGTTTAAGATCTGAGTCATGCCCCGACCTGATTTCTTGCACTGTCCAGTCTGGTCTGGCTCCCCCTGCCCAGAATTTGCAGAATGGTCTCCGATCTTAGGGGTGCTATTTCCTCAAAAGTTTGACATATTTTCCTGGGGAGTGGGGGTCCCAGTGGCCTGCCCATGGCTTCTGGTTTGCGCAATCTCTCTGCAGACCCTCTCTATTAAACTTACCAGGGTTGAGGAGGGGGAAGGGGTGGGAACAGGTTATCCTTGGGGTGAGAACAGTCACCAGCACTCATCTACCTTGTGTGCCATGTCACTCAACTGCAATAAGGGTCCACTTGGCCATTAGGACCTCTTTTTGTTCGAAAGAGGTGTTGCTCCCTATCCAGATGCACGAGCTGAGCTCCAGGACTTACACTACCCTTTCCCTTTTCAACAGGGAGGATTCCACCACCTGGGGTAATGACCAAGGCATAATTTTTGTGCCGCTCTGGTAGCTTTATGGCCAGGATGACCATGATCTTCTGGGGGGATGGGGGCTGCTGGGTGAGAAGTGTGGAATTCCTCTATCAGGTCCTTGCAGTTTTCACAATGATATGCACTCACTCAAATGTTCTTGTATGAGGTGTAGCCTTTACAGGCGACCAGGTATTGAACGGATCAGGGGACCTCTGGGAAGCCAGAATATCCTCCACCTCCACTTCTTGGTATCTCCAATGACAATTGGGCCCAGAGATGTTCGCCTTTCCCCTTTGAAGGGGGTTAGGAGGGAGGTATGGAAGACATTATTCTGCTTCCAATGCGTGGGAGTTTCAAACGGTAGGCCCCATTGCCTAAATCCTTCTCAACCTCAAAGGGTCCTGAGCGTTTGGCTGCTTGCTTATGGGGGGCCTTCAGGGTGAGGTTGCGGGTGTCTAACATGATGAGGGAACTGACTTTGATCTCATGTCTGGCGAGGCGCTTCCTATCAGCAAACTTCTTGTAGTCCCCAATAGACTTTGTCTTGTGTTTGTGGACCAGGTTGTGTGTCTCACGGAGTGAACTTACGCAGTCCTCAGCTGTGGGAATTGCTGAGGAGAGCTGGAGGCCAATTTAAAAGGAGAGGTTGTACCCCAGAGTGGCCTCAAAGGGGGAAATGTTGGTCAAAGAATGGAGGAAGTTGTTGTACAAAAACTGTGCTAGGGCAGATCCTTGGCCCAGGTGTCTTGCGAGGCCATCACATAACAGCGCAGGTACTGCTCTAATACCTGGCTCACCCACTTAATCTGCCCATCGGACTGGGGTGGTGGGCAGTGGATATGCAGGGCTTGATGCTGAAGAGGGTTAACAGCTCTTCACAGAACTAGGCAGTGAACTGGGGTCCCCTGTCACTCATTATCTCCTTAGGGGAGACCAAACATGGTAAAGACATGGTTGACAAACAAATTTGCGATCTCCACCGCAGTAGTAGATGGAAGGCAGGGGATAAAGAGTGCAAACTTAGTAAATCGGTCTACAACTACCATGATAGCATCTGATCCACAGGAAGGTGGGAGCTCCATGATTAAGTCCACTGATACTGAGGTCCATGGTCCCTCAGCCTGCTGCAGAGGGCCTAACAGCCCTTTCTTCCTGAAATGATCAGATTCTTCAGGCGCAGGTGACACAATGGGATATCCAGGTGGGAATGTCCTTTGAGGACCCAAGCTATATGTAAGTTCTCTTTATGAGATCTGCACACTTCTTGATACTGGGGTGCCCACAACCTTGGGGACACGATGTTCCTCAATAACATGGCTATGTAGGGAGGGGGAACCCAAACCTAATTATGGAACCAGATTGCTCCTTCCCGAAAGGTATATGGAGCTCTCTTATGACTCATAGACTCTAAGTCAGCATAAAGCTATATTCCTTCAAGGCAACAGGTTTGGGATGCGAAGACATGGAGGAGGAGTGGGACGTTTGGGGCCAGGTCAGAAAAGGCTACTTTAGGGGGGCAAAGGAGAGGATTAGTGAGGGGGGCACTACAGTTGTGAGATATAGCTGGTCCTCCCCACTTATTGGGTGACAGTGAGATATTTTGACTGAGAATGTCCTTCATAACTTTCAGAGGTCCCTTTATGAATTCATACTTGAAGTTGAATCCACATAAATCCTAATATGTGCGAGTTTTCTAGTACCCCAGCTTCTAGGGTTTGTAGTAGTAGAGTAAAGCCTTGTGATCTGTCCAAATGGTGATTGCATGCTGGGAACCCTTAAGGAGGTATTGTCAGTGGGTGAGTTAACATGCCACTGCTGCAAGCTCCTTATCATATATTGGCCGCACTTGTTCTGTTGAGGTGAACTTGTGGGAGTAATGGCTATTTGGTGAGACTCCCTCATGTTCCTGTAGCAGCAAGGCGCCCACTGCCATTGATGAGGCATCACAGGCTACTATAAAGGTGTAGGAGGTTTCTGCATGCCGCAGGGCTGGGGCGGTGAGAAAAACCTCCTTGATAGACTCAAAGGCCTGCTGGCATTCGGGAGACCATTTGAAAGGGGCATTCTTCCCATTGAGGGGGTTGAGGGGTGCCGCCAGTTAGGTGAGGGCTGGGGAGATTTTTAAGAATGTGACAGAACCAAGGAAGCTGAGAAGTTATTTTTGCGTAGTTGGGGTGGGCTAAACTAGATAACCTCAAGCTTGCAGGGGGACAGCATAATCATCCTTTAAGACAAGATTACCTAAGAAGGTTACCTCATTCCTGAAGAATTCACACTTGAAGGGTTTCACGAAGAGCCCTGCCTTGTGGAGAGCTGCCACCACCGCTTCTAGATTTTTGGCGTGTTGTTCTTGGGTGGGGGAATGGATCAGAATATTTCCAAAGTAGGCCACAAGGTTTGAGAAGCACAAGCCCCCCAGAACGTCATTGTAAGAGTGCTGGAAGGTGGCTATATCATTCTTTAGCCCAAAGGGCATCACTCTGAACTGGAAAAGGCCTTGGCAGGTTCAAATAGCTGTAAGACACTCCTTCCCCCTCACCACCCTCATCTGATTAAAGCTTTCACCAAGTCCAACTTTAAGAAGACGCAAGACTTGGTGATGGCTTGGCGATGGTCTGCTCTAAGGGTAGGGGGTATGGATCAGGGATGGTGATGTTGTTGAGGTGGCCATAATCGACACAAGGGCGCAAGGAGCCATCCACCATCCTAGCAAAAACTATGGTGGAGGCGATGGGGGAAGATTTCTTGATGAGCCACCCCTTCTCTAACATATCATCTAGCCAAATCCCCAAAGCCTTGTCCTCTTCCTCCATGTAGGAATAGAGGGTGCAATTGATTTTGACTAAGTCAACCGTCAGCTAGAATTACAAATCATATTTGGAGTGTAGGGGAAGCTTAGATGCCAGTGACATATCAAAGGTAGCCTTAAAGAGGGCTAGGAAGGAAGTGAAGTCTGAAGGGAGGCTCATTGTAGTGGGATCAGGAGGGGAGATGGAGACAAGAGCTGTGCCAAAGGGAAGGGTTTCTAACAGGGGGAACTCTCCGCTCAGCTTAAGGTTTGTGAACAACAAGGAGTTATTCACAAGGTTAATGTGAACCTGTTGGTGGCGCCACCATCCCAGCCCCAGAATTACGGGATAGAGAAAATCCTGTACAGCTGAGAAGTGGTCACAAAACCCAAAATTATGAACGGAGAAGTGCAAGGGGCATCAGATGCAAAAGGACATCATGGTCTCTGATAAGGCGCCCAGGATAGATGAAGCGTCCTCCATCACCAGGCATAAGGAATGTGCCACACTGAGATCAATAAAGTTGCCCACTACTCCCATCTTAAGGAGGGCTTGTACAGTGATTTCACCTGACTCCAAGGGAAAGGAAATAGGGAACAGGGATTAGACTTGATCCTCTTTATTGGGATGAGCAAGAGAGAGTGCAGCTGAGGAGGATGCATGATCCATTATAAAAAGAGATTGCCCAGGAGGCGCTGGGCTGGTTTGTAACTGGGGAAGGATTTTCGCTTCCTTCTTGTCCCAAATGGGGAGGCGAGGGTCGATGCATACACCCACACCACCCTTTTCAGGGGGGTTGGGGTCAACAGGGGTATGATAATGCCAAGCCAAGCAGACTCAGATATCTAGGAGCCCAACGGGCCACCCTCCTGATCAGGGGTGAGGACTGGGGATGCTATAGACAGTGGTTCCCCAGAGGGGAGATACCTGAGGTTGGCACAGAGGGGGTCAAAGGGTGGAAAGTCATGGGGGACGCTTCCCTTGACTGCGACTGCTGGCATGGGGGAGGGGTGGTATGCGGTACCTTGAGAGCTGCAACAGCAGTGTGTGGGTGTGGGAAGTCCTGGCCCCAATTGCACGGGCCACAGAGAGTGCATTTTCTAAAGACCCAGGGAGAAGTACCAAGATGCATGAGAGGCCGCGGTGGGGTCTAAGGCAGCTCAGAAGGTGGAGATAGTGATTTCAGGAGGGATTGGCACAGTGTGAGCCAGGACTGCAAAGGCTTTAATCAGGGATGGTAGGTCCATGGATGTCTGTCCCAATGTAAAAGGATGGAGTAGGCGCGCAAGTCTTGACTCAGGGGCCTGAACTGCTGAAGTGACCAGTGCAAGAAAGGTGGTGGGGTTGCCAAACTTAGCAGCAGATTGGATCACTCCCCTGACCCAATGACGGACATCCCCATCCAGGCATCAAGGAGGGCCACACTCTTATGGGCATCAGAGTGAATCGGGGTTTTCCCACCATCAGCAGTAAAGCGCACCTGGAATTCCGCCAGTTTAACCCAGGATTTGGCCAGCCACCTCATCAGAAGGGACAGGGGGACCCCCATCCCTATCATGTTAACTGATGGAGTGACATTTGTTGGCGGGGCTTGGCGGGGTAGGGAGCAGTTTAGCAAAGCCTGTCAGCAATCTAGGATGAACAAGGCCACCAACTTGCAGGAGAAGACCAGGTCGCAGAGGGATAGCACTTTTAGAGTGAGTGCGAGGCCAACGCTTTGCTAGAGCCAGTGAGGAGGGCAGAGAAGCCTGATACTACTGGTCAGTTTATTATGTCATGGATTTAGCTAATAAGAATTAGACTGGGCTCAAAGTCAGGGTGCGTGAGCACCCAGTGGAGAGCCAGAATGCCAAAGGCACAGCAGTCTGAGCAACTTGTAGGAGTGAAGTTCTATTGAGGATGTGTAAAGTAAAAGTTCTTTAATGTACCAAAGGCCCCTCAAGGAAAACCAGAGGGTTGCAATGGGGGCAACTGCGAGCCTTACAGGAGCAACCCCCAAGGGTGGGAGAGGCAGAGAGGATGATAACTCCTCCAGGGTTCATGGTTGTTGGCCTTCAGATTTGAACAAGTGAACTGGTTCACAAGCAAGGGGTGATGCAGGGGTAACCACGAGATCAGATGTGAGATAGGAGGAGGAATGTGATCTGCGAAGGGAGTTGGGGCCAAGATTCCCCTGAATGGGGTGCTCCAGGACCCACAGGTGGGCTGAACCATCAGCAGCCAAGCCAGGTGTGGACCCCGAGGCTGCAGTTGGCAGAGCAGGACCACTCTGGTGTTGCTCCAACAGGGGAGCGTTTTCATAATCTTCAATGGTATAGTGTATGGGCGGGTTTACATTAAATGGATGCACAATAACAAATGATACAGCAGTTTCTTCATTGGGGGTGAGCTGGTTTATATTGTTTATTATCTGCCACCATGTGGCAGGGTCAAGTGACTGGATGATTTAGCTGGCAAACATCAGGATATGGACTTTAGCAACGGTGCGCTTTGCTGGATCAATAAGCAGAACTTTTAATTAGAAGTAAAGCAGATGGAGGCCGTGGCAAGCTGTATGGGGCAATTGGGGTTTTATTGAATGCAAAGCATGAGAAGAAAAGAGAATGAACTGACAACCGCCCCTGGGCAGGGAAGTTGCCTTAAGTACTGGGTGAATCGCTCAGGGGAGGTATTATGGGATCAGTCATTTAAGGTTTGGCGCTGGTATTTGGTTGGCTGTCAGGGAGGGGGATGGAGGGAAGCTTGAAATCTTAGCAAAAATAAAAAAAAATCTTTGAAAATTCTTCTGCATTTTTGGGAAAAAACCAAGTTGATGGTGCCAATCCAGGTCTTGATTATCCAAGTAACATATTCGCATGATTCAGATTTTTGGATTTATCCCAGGAGGCAGGGGCCACTGGGCTGAGTTGTTTGGGTCCTGATTCAAACTCTCAATTTGGCTATTTGTGCGATGTGAACTTCCCAGATTCGTCCTAGAGAGTTGAAACAACTGGTATGAGTCATTTGGTGCCTGGTTTTTGATTTGAGTCATGCCCCCAACCTGATTTCTGGCACCAACCAGTCTGGAATGGCTCCCCCAGCCTGGAATTTTCAGACCTAGCTCCAATGTTGGTGGGTGCTATTTCCTCAAAAGTTTTGACATATTTTGCCAGGGTAGTTGGGTTCCCTGATGGCTTCTGGTGTGCGCAATCTCTCTGCAGACCCCCTCCATTAAACTTACCTGGGTTGAGGAGGGGGAAAGGGGTGGGAACGGGTTATCCTTATGGGGAGAACAGTCACCCAGTTTATCTCATCTACCATGTGTGCCATGTCACTCAACTGCGACAAGGGTCCATTTGGCCCTTTAACCTCTTTTTTGTTTGGAAGGAATGTTACTCCCTATCCAGCTGCAGGGGATGGTCTCCAGGACTTACAGCCATCAAGAGCTCGGCGAGAAAAGTTTAAAATAAAATAAAAAAAGTTGGGAACTTTCAGGGAATTTTATTGAAAGTGAAAAGTAAGAAATCAACCAACATTTTTCTCAGTGCAATGCAACTTATTAAATAGTGCTTGATTTAGAACAGCTTGTTAAATCATGGGATTGGTGCCTTAAAATTTTGACCTAACCTTAAAAATTTTTATAAAAGGGGAAAAATGACTACAATATTAACTGATATTGAAGGAATCGGCAGCAGGATGAGTCACTATTGGTTCATCTGTGAACGCCTGACATGAGGCTTTACTGCATTTATGGTGGTTAGTGCAATGGCGTTTGGCCCAATGGACAATGGGGGTCCCCCCGGGCCACCCCACTTAGGGGCAGTCCCAAATGGATTGGAAACAGGTTCAGAATGGCCAACACACCCATGCCCAATTGCTGGAGCGTTTGTTCGGCCAAATGGATACCCTCTATCACCAATTTTAATTTTTGAAATGGAGGCTTCAAACTATCGCAACTGTCCCCAAAGGAAATACCTGACTGTCAGAGTTTGTCCCTGATAATTTTGAGGGGAGTTTGGAGTCAGCAACTGTACTGCTTAATGGCTCAATGCCATAATCAACTTTGACCGAGAATTCATTACTTGTCCAATTCCAACTATTTGTTGCTCGCTCATTGAGCTTTATTCTTAATAGATTTTGGACATTTCAGCTTTGATTTTGAGGATTCAGCGCCATTGGTTTTATAAAATTCATTTAGCTCATGGGGATGACCATTACTAATGATTTCTGCACAGTTGTTCTATTCAGTGAGCTAATTTGGCGGAGGCAAGTGCAGGAACTGGGGAGAAATTTCAGAGCGAAAGCTGTTACCCAGCGCTCATCTATCACATGAGCGAGGTCGCCCTGGGTGACAAGAGGTACAGCCGCCCTGTTTGTACCCTTTTTATTAAGAAATGGGAAAACTGCTCAGTCCATGAAGAGGGGACTTTCCCCTGGACTTACACTCCCCAAGTGTTTGCATCAATACAGGATGAACCCCGATTTAACAGAGAGAATTTGGACAGCCCAACAATGCACCAAAATTAGGGACAAGATCAGGAAAGAGATGGAAGGAGGGGAACCCAGAGAAGGCTACAAGAACTATAAGAAGGAGGGGTGCCTCATCTTGCACCACAACCGCCTATGGGTCTCAACACTCAAGCTTCAAACCAAGGTAATGGAATTATGTCATGACCATCCTCTGGCGGGACACCCTGGTGTTGAGAAAAACTGAGCTAATACGCCAGAACTACTCCTAGCTTTGCCTATAAGGAACTGTGATAAGGATAACTGCGCACTTCCTTGCCTTTGCCAAATCAAAGCCATCTCAAAGCAAACCTGCAGGAAAGTTTAAACCACTGCATATCACACGAATGCCATGGACCTCCCTAATGTGAATTCATCACTGAGATCCCAAAATTGGAGGTCTGCGATGAGGTCCTGGTGGTGGTGGAACAACTAGCAAAATATGTCAAGTCCTTCCCATGCACCTCTAAGGTCATGGCGAAGGACATGGCAGAAATCTTTATGAGGAAGGTTTTTGCCCAACACAGAGTTCTGGAAGAGATAATCTCGGATAGGGGTCCGCAGTTCATCTCTAGGTTCTGGAATCACCTCACAGATAATCTTAAGATTAAACCATGCCGCTCTTCCACTTACACCCCCAATTGTATGGCCAGACAGAAAGGGTCAAACAGACCCTCAAACAAAACCTATTGTGCTGCTTCACCACATATCAAGATCATTGTATCAATTGACTAAAAATTGCAGAGTTTTCATAAAACAATCCGGCACACTATTTGACTAGTTTGTCCCCCTTTTTTGCAAATCACGGGTATCACCCACAGACAATGGAGAGACACGCTGGGGGAACGAACCCCACGGCAGATTTAGTGACCATAATGAGGAAAATTTGAAGACATTAAGAGCTAACCTGGAGAAGGTGGCTGAGGCTCAGAAGAAGAAGGAGATGTGCATTGCTCTGAGGCTCCACCCCTCAAAAATGGGTATTATGTTGTGTGATAAATCCAAGCACTACACACCCTGGAACAGATAAGAAGTTTGTACCCGATTATTTAGGTCCTTATAAGTTCCTCAGACAGGTGAATGAGGTGGCGTACAAACTAGAATTTTTAGAAGGATTTCACGCACACCCAGTTTTGCATGTTTTGCATCTCAAGAAATTAAAAACCGTACCAGCTAGGCCAGAGCCAGTCCAGTCAGAAAACCTAAAAGAGGAGAAATATGTTGTGGAGGAGATCCTGGATACCAAGATCACTCAAAAAGCGATGCTACTTTTTAGTGGGTTGGCTACCCAATAAAATAATTCTCCTGGCAAACAGCTGATAATTGCACCAACTGTACCCAGAAGGTGAAGGAATACTGGGGGCGCAGGGGGCTCTCCTCTGAGGGGGTGAAGTGACAGTCAAGGCGCTGCCTGACCGCCACATAACCCTGACCCCCTAAAGCAGGAATGGGGCTCTTAGTAATATTGATAACAATAATAAAATTGTAGGGTTTGAGCAATCACCTTGAAAATGGTCTTCTGATGAATCAGATGCCAACAAATTGACAAAACCTTGGAGTGGAGGTGGCAAGGGCTGATGTAAATGACGATCATACCAATCAAAGTCTGCCAAGCCAAAATTTGCCAAAAATGAAAAATAATGAGGACACCAGCAAAGGGCAGCCCAGTGAATCAGGGCTGCTTAATTGAATTATGCCAAAATCAATAATATCAAGGACCATGGTAATAGGCAGATCATCAAATCAGGAGCTGCCAAACTTAATCTTTCGCTAGTTAAGAATATTGAGAGCTATGGTGAAGGGCATCCCAGAGAATTAGGGGCTTCTAAGCTGAATTATACCAAAAATGGAAGTATTTAGAGTTGAGGGGAGCAGCGGCTGAGAAAATCAGAAGTTACTGAAAACTTTCTATAAATTTTTATAAAAGTTTATGATAAGTTTGACATGGAAAGGCCAAGCTCTGATTCATCCCCTGACAAATGAAATAAAATGGGGAAAAGTTTCTATAACATCTGGGGTACTAATAAACGGTTTATAATGGACCCAGACAGGAATATTGGAGGTTTGAATTTCTTAAAATAGGCCACAGACAGCCCGCCACTTGTGGACTCCATGAGAGCAAAACTCCCCATATCCCCTGCTTCCTAACATAGATAAAACTAGACAAAGTTGTCTAGGACAACTTTATCTTCTAGTATAAAAAATAAAAACCTCAAACTCAGAAAAAAAAGTAAATCTTAAAATCATATATTAAGTTTTAAGAGAAAAACCCTGGACTTTGAGTGACAGGTGGACCATTCCTCAGACTTTGACAGAGAAGTCGCCTCTCTGTACGCCCTCTCTGGCAGACTGACTGTTATCATCAGTGTTAGCGCTGATATTACCATATTCCAAGGATTTTAATAATCGCTCATCAAGCCAACTAATGAAGGACCTGACTACAGCTACACTCTCCTGTTTATGGGCCCTCACTTGGGCCCACTTTCCCAAATGGTTTGTTTCAATGTGGAAGGACTCCATTCATCACATCATTTTTGAAAGCAGCAGAGGTTGAGCTTTGCTGTAAACCTGCTCAACAAAAGAGGATATTGATTCTTTTTTCAGGATAAGGTACATAAAGGCCTATTCTTGCCTTTTCAAACTTTGTATGAAGCCAAATGCCCTAACGAGTGCTTGCTTAACTTCTACCCAGGTGCTGAGCGTAGCCATTTGAGAAACCATTATCTCCTGAGCCACATAACTCAAGCAAGGAAGGATATACTTAATTTTGAATTTTGAGTTGCTCCTTTCATAGCAACTTTATACATAAAGAGGAAAGAGGTAATATCTTCCTCACCCAGTGTAAACTTGTCCTTAAAAGAGGGTTTATGGATACTAAGAGAGGTCCTAAAAGGCCTTGCAAAGAGTACTGCTCAAACCTTCTAATGCAGATAAATTACTGACTAACTGGAGTTCCAGAGTAGCTAACTGGGGGTTCTTTTTAGTAGGGAGGTCGTGAGTTTTATTTTCCCTACCAACGTCTTTTTTACTGTTTGTTTTGTGGTGTATAGGCCCCTGTAGTGAATACACTTGTTATAATTCATGTGTGGTTGATCTCGCTAATACATAACTTACCTGAATCCAAATAATATTCCCACAGGAAAAGTGTTTCATTCTACTGATGGTTATATAAATTCAGGTAATTTTAGAGCTTTTTATTAACTAAATTAGAAAAGTTAAATGCTCTAAAAAGAGGAGTTTTTGTATTAATTCTGATAATTGCAGTGATAGGGTGGAAGTAGAACCCTCTTGCGATCTTGTTGCTTGGTATCTAAAATAACTTGAGTCCTGAAGCGAGATAGGCGTAAATTCATTATTAGTTTTGAGTTTAGTTAGAAAAAAGGGTATTTGACCTATTGGAGCTTTTGAAACTCACCTTGCTTTGATGGAACGGCTGATGAAGGGTCAATTGTAGGAAAGATGAACCTGTGGGGTAAAGATTTAATATTTTAGCTAATTAATGGTGGGACCTCTGGATGACTTGTCTGATTCCACCGCAGGATCAGTGCAACCTGACTACCCAAACTTTATCTAATTTGCTGAAAAGTATTTACAAAAGTATTACCACAATTTGAGGGGTTCCGCCAAGAATTGGCCAGGGTTCTTTGGCCAAAAGTATATTTGTTTAGCTATAAAAAGCTCTTATCACAATATCAGTCATGTAATTGTCTGACAGTAACCCCTCAGTACAAAGTGTGCATTCAAAAGAGTTGGAAGTACAAGTCAAATGTAACCCAAGGAGGATGAATTGATCCATCACTCAACGCAATCTGCCCCTATCATGAGGAGATGGGAATGAAAATTTAGTTGATGCTACTAGAAGAAAAACTGTTGGTATATAAACAACAAAACATTTTATAAAATGTTTTTATCAGAAAATCATTTTTCCAGCAACAGTGGGCTCTGCTGGTAGATAGGCCAACCAGTATGAAGACTGATTGCCCTTGTCATTTTACCTTAGGATCAGGGCCAGTAGCGCCAGCTGACACCTTACTGTATCACCCACGCCTATAGGGGATCACCTAGCCTAGCCTCAACCAACAAAAAAAATAAAATTAAATCAAAAGGTAGAATAGATAGAGGGAGATACTTATTGAAAGGGAAATTCTAGGTATTTATGCTATTTACAAAAGGGCTACTGTGCCCACCACCAACCTATCAGCTCATCGCAGGCTCTTCTAGCCAACCACTCTCTCAGCCTTCTGATGGATACTTCTATTCCCTGGCTGCAACCCTCTCACCCCATCCTTCCCAATGTCCAAATCTTTTAGGTTTAGAACATCCTCGGCCTTAAGTCACTGGTGAGCCATATAATTAATATAAAGATAGATATCAAATGTGAATTTGACATAATAATAATGCACTGGAAACAGCTTGTTTGCTCAGGTAACTTTGGACATCTCAGCTTCACACCAATGACTCATTTGGCTCATTGTTGTCAATCATTTGGGGAATCGCCTTTCTTAGGTGATATTTTTTATTTATTTAACTGAGGAAAGCTGACCAGTGGATGAACAATACCATAACTGAAACTTCAAAATTAAACTGACTAAAAATTAAATATGGAATGACTGCCCTTTTCAGGCAGTGAGACACGAAAAGAAAAAATAAAATCACTTACCAAGTGGTATAGTGGTGAGCCGCTTATCCCATTATGGTGGAGGGGGAGGGGGGATCATGCGGGTCATCTTCAGGCTCAGCATTGTCGAGATGGACCAATGCTGAGAGTAGGGGGGTTGGAGCATCCATGGGGTGAGAGTCAAGGTGGAGAAGGTAGTTGTTGAGATTGACTATTTGAGCCTGTATTAGAGCCTCTGTGAGTTCAGCAATGTGGTGTTCAGCCTTGATATGGGCGTCAAAAAGTTGTTCAAGTTTCATAGTTTTTGTTCTTGTGGTGCATGTGGATGGAGAAAAATCTTCCAGTTCAGTAAAATGCTTGAAGGTGGTGGTGGCAGTTTTTTGGAGGCTTTAGATTTCCTCTTTTGCAGTAGGAGGAAAATTGGAGGGGAACAAGGGGGTGTGCAGCCCATTTTTAAATTCCATGACTAATTTTTCACATAGTATGCGAGTATGGGGAATATTGGGATTAGCCACTGTAGCCATGGCAAGCTGGTGACCACTTTGGAAAAAGGCTCTGGGCTTGCAGACATATCGGTTTGTTAAGGCTGGGGTATCAAAGTCTGAATTCAGAAAGGTGCTCTTCAATGGATAGCTTGGTGGTGGGACAATTTCACCCAATTTGGTTACTTCCTCCAATAATTTCCAGGTATTTAGATTTGGGAGGATATGTGGGTAGGTGATTTTGATTTGGTAAGTTTTAGGGTGGGTTATTTTCTGGATTGAACAGTGGTCCAATCCTGCACCCAATTGGTTGGCATGAGTGTGCATTGGCCAGCTTGGGTTTAAGGTGTTGTATTTTTTTTCTGGTTTGAGTGCATGGACTGTGGGGTTGGGGGTAGCCAAAATCCCCACTTGAACGCTGTTGGTGTGGCCTCATGGGTGGTGTTGTCCATGTTTGCAGGGTGTGAATTATAATGACATACCTTTTTGGTGTGGTCCAATTCATAGCAGAGGGTGCAAATTGTGTGACTGTTTTTTTGCAGCCCAAAAGAAATGGTCAGGTGTAGATGGGATATAGGCATGAAGTGTCATGTGCTGGGCCATGTTCAGCTGGTGGGGGGTAATAGTGTCCATTGCCTGAAGAGCTGTGAGGCGTTCAGCACCGCCTGGGACAACGAATTGGAGAATAGGGTTTTTGCTATAAGTGGACAACCCCAACATCAACTTCTCATATAGTTTTTGAGGGGGAAGGTGTGAGGGGAGGTTTGCAAAGGTTACCACAAGTGTGGTATCCTCTGGGTGGTGTGTTTGGGTGGTGGTAATGGGGGTATTTTTATAAATTAATTGTATATCTGCTAAAGCGGCTGCATCCTCTTTGGTAGGGAATCCAATATCAAAATAGCCCTTGTATGGGTGAAAGTCAATAAACCCTGCAGCCACAAAGGTGGCCGTTGCCAGCTCAATTATCACTTTGTCAGCATATGGGAATAAACATCTGTAGTTGATATGGAGGCAAAAGTGAATATTAATTGGGGTAGGGCTAGTGGGTGGGGGCAGTTTAGACGGGCTCATGCGAGGTGGAATGCTAAGTCCTTTGAGGGACATAGCGACTGGAAGAATTTGGCTGACTGGACAAACCAGTCTGCACACGTTTGCCTTCTGGGAATTAAACACTAGCAGGTGGAGCACCGGCTGCCCCATACTGGGGCAGCCGGTGGTGGATCCAAGGACATAAATTTGGATATTGGTGTGGTGGTGGAAAATTGACTCATTTTTCTAAAATCACTTGAAATTGATGATGAGTGGAAAGGGAGCCATTATTAGGTGATAAAATATTATTTGATTATGAGGTGCCAGAAACATCCTCAGCTGCCTCGAACTCATAATTGACAGGTCCCAATGATATTATTAATAACCAATTGAATCATCCCAATTTGGGGAGTTTCCTTTCTCAGGTAATAATTGATTATTTTAAATGAGGTGCTGGAAACAACCTTGGCCGCCTTGAACTCAAAATAGTCAGGTTCTGCTAACATTACTTAATTGATACAAATTGATCATCCTCAGCTATTAGTTGCTGGTGATCCTTTTACTAATTCAGGCCAGGGATTGGCTCCACTCAATCCTAACTTCCAAACTCGGCAGAATGCATAGATTTGGCTCAACCCAATTTGGGGAGCAACTCAACACACATTCATCTAACCATACAAAATTCAGTCCATAAGCCATTCCACTGGTATTGGCTTGTTTCATACCAAATAATGATTAATCATTAGAGGAATTCATCTAATTAATTTTCTGACATTTCCTCCACTAAACCAGATGGTATTACTATTATTTCCAGCCTCAGCGTGTGAGGCAGGCGTTTAGGGATTGCCCCTCCCCACCACCAACAATCACTGGAACCTAACCATGGTGACACATACCTTCCACCTCCTCACCAACCTGTCAGCTACTCTGGCACCAACCAGCAGAACCCTTGTAATGAGCACCGCTGTTAATCTCTTGGCGTAACTGTTGGATTCCGCTAAGCTTGTTTGCACAGGGTATTAGCCACTGAGAACGGAATCAGACAATATTCAGATTGCTGACTCTTAAAAAACCAATAATTATAATATATGGAGCAATCTCCCCAATCAACCCTTTTTATTATAATATAATAAATGCAGAACTTCCTTGCAGACTACAAAAAACCTCCCTCTCTCATGCTTCCACTCAAACCTTATCTCATTATTTAAGGTCAATTCAACCCTCTTCTTATTAATCGCCTATTGTTCCATTTTAGGAGTTTTCATCTATCTCAAGTTTTTGGCAGAATACCCTCAATCCGCTGAACTATCAATACTTAGATCAATTTGCTTCATATTAATATAACTTTCCACTCAATCTTGAGGCTTGCCTCAGATATAATTTCCAATTCTCTGGTATGTGTAACTTATCATCCAGTTGTATCAATTTTTTGACAGTTATCATGCACATATTCAGATGGGTTTGAAGTAAAACTCAAATGCAAATCTCAGATGGATGGAACATTCCCCTCCCTTTAAAACTGGAAGTTTGACCCCATACTCAAAGCATGGTCATGATTACAACTAGTACTCATCTTAATAGTTGGGGCGAGAATGATGTTCTAAACCAATATTTTCTGTATTTATCCATTAATGGTTCTTATTCATGTATTATCATAATAACGAAGTCTAGTGGACTTTGGATCCTATTGTAGTGTTGAAGCACCCCCAATGGAAGCCAAGTCTTTCCTTGACACATTAGTTGTCTGGAAAAATTATGACTAATCAATAAGAACCTTTTTAGAGTCAGCGCCAAATTCTAAACTGACTTATAATAGCCATTTATAATATATACACTCAGATAAGGGTGTAAATATTCAAGTTAAAGTGCAAATTTTGATTAGCATCTCTCACTTCTAGACTTTGTATTTGACTTAAAATATATATAATCAGCACTGTATATTCTTAGCTGCTTATAGTTTACACTTTTACCCAATCCAATATAAGCTCTAATTTTTATTTGTGAGCAAAATTCTATAAGTCAGGTAGAAAGATAGAGCTGAATTTAAAAATGGTTTTTATTGAGTAGTCATAATTTCTCAATTATTTCATATTCTTTAAAGCTTTTTTAAAGAAAGTTCTTTTTTCCAAAAAAAGACAGCTCTTTTTTTGAAATTTATTCAAAGTCGGTTATAAATACCCACTACCCGTTAAGTAAAGCCCATCAATCCCTTCAATTTGACAATAACCGCAATCTTCTTACCAAAAACATTGAGGCTAATAAATTGGCCAAAACCCAAAATTTACATCAAGTTTGATACTAAAACCAATGCATGATATCATACTATATTAAAAATTTTAGGTAACAGGTTATATAATTCAATAGATTACATGTCAATATATAAATCATGTCAATATATACAAAATTAACTAGGGGTGTGGCAGGAAAATAAAAAACACTTTTTTATCTTGAAAAGCTCACTTTTAAATTTAAAAGAGACCAGTAAAAGACTAGAGAGAACATCCCTCCTGCTAGTGAGATATTGCACCTATAGAGCAGTACCCCACAGCTAACTTTAGTGCAAGTAGGTCCTTCCGCCCATTTGTGCTAAGGACAAAGAAACAGACAGCTTGCTTACGCTGAATGCACCATTAATCAAAAGTATGCCAAAGTGGACACACAGTCTGGATGACTTCCCGCTGACAAAAGCTAATGCTCAATTGACAACAATAACTTCTTGACTAATAGGTTTTTAACCAATAACAAATTGAAACAACACAACAAAAAATGCTCAAATAAAATCAAATACCTAGCAATAAGCACGGTAAATGCAACCAACTCCACAGGATCTGTTTCCACTTCAAACCATATGATTGATGACACCCTCAGGGCGCGCAAAGTGGTACTGAGAACAGCATCTTTGGGGATATTCTCTACTGAGCATCAATCAGGGGAGGGGATCAAGGCCCTGCAGTGAAAAAAATAAAAAAATCCTGATGAAGTATTGATTGGATCAGAATCCAAACTGAATCAATCAGCAAAAGCCAAGGGCTCAAATCACCTGGGCAACTTTAAAAAATATTTCAACCAGAACAGAGAAAAATCTGACAACACTTAATTCAATCACTTTAACAAAACGTCAGGGACCACACCTGAGAAAGACCAGTCAAGGGGAAAATGATTCCTGACCATAATTGAACCAAAAAACTGAGCAAACCATTGAGGAAAATCACCAAAAATAATCAGGGACAACCCCTGACAAATCTCAGTTTACAAAGGGGCAAAATCAGCCCAAAATCCATCCACAAGACCAAGCAAACCATTGAGGATCATCCCCAATGGGGTTGAAGAATATTGGGCTAAGAATCTGAAGGATTGGATGCCCGGGAAGGGTATCTAAAAAATTAAAAGTGCAGCTAGAAGGGTCCAAAACCATGACAGTGGTCAAATTGTTGATAAAAGTCCCAGTGAAGTATACTCCCATTTAGAAGGACATGTTAGCACACTTGGTGTGTCCTCTCACAAAATTAAGCAATGGGAGACCCTGCAGTTCCCATATTCAACAGTGATGCAGTGGACCTCAAAAAACATTATACCCGCCATTGCAGCCATCTGGTGGGGTCACAAAATTTCTGCCGGGGCTGCCAAATGCTGGCTTGATACCTGATATAACTCAACATGGAAATGTTCTTCAAATATTTACTAATCTGAACCAAGGACGCCCTGGAGTGGATGAAACTCCCCCTCAAGCATAAAATAATTGAAGCTGCAGTTCAGGAAGACTTGAATCCAGCAGATGCAAAGGCGTGGATGGCGGCTGGAATTGAACTCTTTAATGCAATGGAGTACAATAAGGCTGGCATACCAGCAAAATTCTCCCAGTCCTTCAGGAGCTCAGGTCTTACCTCAACAGAATCAACCAATTATGAAAAACGGTCCCCAAATGTTTCAACTGCCATTGAATGGGCTCAACATACCATTCCAGTTGATAACACAATGAAATGGTATAATACCACGTTCTCACCATAGGAGGTACCGCCATGGATTGTGGCTGGTTTCAAGGCTACTGAAGCCTTACACTGGTTGTATACCCATACCCCACTGGCCACTACATCCAACTTGATGGAAGCAGGCTGAATTAAGGGAGAAAGCATTAGAGTGAGGGCCCTTTCAGGATTAATTGCCAGAAGAGGCCATCAACTGGTCTGCTAATGGGTTCACCCCATTGGAAAAGAAATACTGGCTCTGCATAGGGGCCAGTATTGATCTAGTTCAAGAGTGAATGGATCTGAGACTCATGAATCCGATCCATAAAACTCTCTGGGCCCTCCATTTCCTATCACAAAATGGAAACTCTGGCATGATTTCACAACACTGGTTGAAGCTGCATACTGGGACGCCGTGGGGTTCACCCCTGTGTCAGTTTAACCATGGCTGGAACACAAAATTTCATAACTGGTAGAAACAAAAAAGAGAGGGTTTATGACCCCTGATATGGACTGGTAATAGCTCAAAGTGGGGATCCAAATTGAAACATCTGGGACTGGAAACAGTCCTTCCTAGAACCATTGGTAGCTGCTCCATATGCCGCCAAAAAATTTTCCCTATAAGAAGCCTTCTAATGGTGCAAAGCGGGAGTTCCAGTTGCCATGGCACAGATTTTCACAAATGGCGGATGGAACAGTGTACTGGTAAAGGACTGGTGCCATTGTAGTTCAATTATGCTGGAAGCCCTTCAAAAGCACCTGCACTCAATATGCGGGTCAGAATCCGCCCTCTTAAGGTACCAAATGGGATTTTCGCTGATAGATGTCCTCAATTGACAAAATCTAGAGATCAGTGAACAAATGCTAGAAGCATCAACCAACGAGGAATTATCACATGCCAGGTTGAGGCATTCCTAAATCCATATTTCAGGCTTGATGAATCGTTAATCTGGGTAATGAAAGGGAAGACCCCACTGAGGTACCCAAGCCAAATCTGAAATCCAAGTCATACAGCGCAGTGGCAGCCCAAACCAATGAAAACACAAGTAATGGTGTGGGGAGCCATATTGAATACATTTGCCAAATGATCAACGATGGCTTCACGGACTGTTAGGCACCCAAATAATATGTTAAGGATGCAATCTGAATCCATCTGCAGCTGGTAGAGGAGGAAGAGTGGTCTGACTTGATAATGTTGATTTAGCAAGAACTTTATGAGGTTCTGATGGGGGGATTTTGACCATCACTGGGTACCCAAATGCGACTACATTAACATAGCAATCCCAGGTGAACTAGATATAAAAATATTCCTTGAGGTCGGCATCAGATATAAGGAAGTTTACTTACAAATGGAACTGACCTGATATGCAAACCAGACTGCACAATGTGTGACATTCCAAAATCTCCTAATTAATCAGGAGAGGGAATGGGTGCACAAAGCAATCTGGTAGACTATCATATTATGGAGAAGCACGAGAATTCTGGCAATCTGGTGGCGATTATATTGCAAAGCACATTTGCCTTGAACTATTGAAGCGCTCTATGAACTGGTGCTATGGATGCAACCAGACAATATTGCCCTACCCCATTTCACCCGCATTCCCAGTTTAAGTAGAGTCATATACATAGTGCAATAGGTTGCAAAACCTGTGTGCCAGTCCTGCTACCAGACTGGCACACATTGGCCCAATGCCACCATTAAAAGGGAAGACTATTCATGAGTATTAATATGACCCATCGGTGGGGCCACAAAAATTGGGACAAAACCTTCCTTAACCAAAGTCCAAGGAATGAATTCCGCAGAACCTAATGGAGGTTGCAGATATTAAGTGCCAAAGACAGGAGTTGGACTTTGCCCATTTGGAAGCGTGGGAGCGAGAAGCAGACAAACAGCCTAAAGCAGATGATGAGCCCTTCATGAACCCAAATCCTGAAGCCTATAAATGGACTAAGGAATGAGCCCCAAACTGATCGCGCCATGCCCATACCAGGTGGGATGGATGATTTGGGAAGAAGAACAATGGCAGAAGGTGAACCCAAAAATATCTCCCAAAAATGGATGGTCATCGCAAGAAGCTAATTTGTCAAAATCAAAGCCCAACAAGTCAAAAGTGAACAATAAGTCAAATTAGAAATTGTCAGCAAGTAGAACTGAGGAGACTACCAAACAAACAACTGAGTCGATGAAAATCAGCAAAGTTGATCAATTGAAACCCAACCTAAAGACTAGTCATTCTGAAAAACCTAACAATGGGGCGGGAAACTGATTGATGGTTGATGATGAATCCACCGCACCACCAGTAGGGACAAAATCACCCCCAGAGCTGGTAATAAAACTGTCCACATTATTCATTGATAGGAAAACATGGATGGAGACTGAATTTTAAGTGCATAAAATTCCCGGAAATATTATAGCAGTATGACCAACCAACCCCAAAAGCCAAATAATACCCCCTGATTAATTTTGGCGACACCATCCGCCAGTGACCAAACTTCCATCTGCAACTCCATGCACAACCTAGAAAATAATACAAATCCTCATACCTGTGGGTTGGCAGCCAGAAATGAATATCGCTACTACAAATGCTTGGGGGATGGCAAGCATACAAACGAGAAGGTGGAAGACTCATCAATTTAAAACAAATAATAATATTAGAAACATAAGCAGGTAACCAAAAGGTGATTGTGCCAAGCTCAAACTGCAATGTGATGAACCACCTATAGCCCTGCCAAATAGGTTTTCAAGCCCTCTGTATGTATCATGTGGAAATTGTTGCACTGGACAAGACAATAGACCTGGTATTTGTGGAGGAAACTTACGCTGGAAGGATTTTAATAGCAACTGCTACAAAATAGGGAAACTGGCAAAAGCCTTTGTGTGGTGGCTGTCTATGACCCGCCAAAGCCCTGTGAAAACAAAAAAATTTGTAATTATTTATCAGAAGTACCGACTAAGGTTACAACGGTTAAAGCAGGTGACCTGAACCATTGGACAAACATTAGTTGGAATATGTTCCTGACAAGTGAAAGTTTCAACAGTAAGGTCACTTATATTCTATAATGCCTAGTCAAATTGGGGATGTGGCTCGCAATTGACAAGGAGGATGACAATCTGGACAATTTAATGAGGTGGTCATATGACTCCACCAGATCCCCACAGACTGGTTTGCAAATGGATTACATACTGGTGTCATCTGATCTCAAGCCGCTGATGTCCAACATCAAGGTCAGTATAAATGCCAAGAGTGACCACATGATTGTCCATGTGGACATTGATCTGGACAAATCCCCAAATTACTGAGAATGGCAGTTGGCACCAGCCATGGTAAGGGACGGGAAATGGCGCCGGACAATATAAGTAAGGCTGGATTGATTGTTATGTATCTGGATAATCACCTGGTGATAGATCCTCTGGAAAGATAGGTAGAATCAAAGAGAAGATTAGGCACAATAGTTTGAAGTTCAAGAAAGTGACCACCTACAATTACTCTGTTACCGCAAAGAAGCTCAAAGATGCACTGGAGAGTTTAATTTCCCAGCAGGACATTTCATGGTTGTAAAATGACATCATCCTTGGGACCAATGTTAGAAAGAAGATGCTTGCAGGGAGGCCAAGAAGGTGAAGTTAGCAGGCCTCCCTGACCTCAAGCATACCATAGACCAATGCTGGGTTAAGGCAAAATATGCACAAGTTGGTCCTATGGAAGCAAGCGAAGTTCAGCCCTGTATGAGAGTAGGAGCGTTAAAATGAACTAGCTTTATTACAATGGAAAACAGTTTGCTTTGGTTTTTGGGTGAACGGGGCTCTAAAACAAATTCAGTTTTTGCATTATCCTGCTTGGATCAGCCGTTTTCACAGTCGCCTGAGTTCAGTAGATTACTTAATATGCGTTTTTCCTGATGGAAGCATGTGCCTATTGGCGCGCCTTGGCTTAGACATGCTTCCCTCAATTGATTTTTTCTGAATCTCCTTAAATTCCCCATGTCAAGACCAATCTTCCTTGTTGGTTAACTTCTCCCATATAATTAATCCTTTTGCTAAGTACACCATTTTATATTTATGTGGTTGTGGACAATCCTGTGCGTGGACCTTCTCATGGAGGCCTCACACTACATTAGCCGCTCAATTGTATCTACCATTAGACTATCCTTGCATGCACCATTGGGCCTCCCAGGTTCCCTCCATCCTAGTTCGCCCATACTTTACCCCTTTTTGCACTGCGTCGTTTTTCTTTGATTATTTTCCATTATGATCAACCTCCTCAACTTAGGTTATTACTGCTTAAGCACTCTCTTCTGGGCTCTAATAACTTTTATACTTGCAACTTAATCATGGCGTTGGCCCTGTGCTCCGTGCACCTCCACGCTGGATTCAGGAGAGTTACAGACACTATCCTTACATTAGTTGACCAACCATTTTATTTTATGTGCGCAAACTTTTTCCATGTGGGACTTTAACAAAGCGGAAATGATGTGCGCCAGCTGTGGACTTCAGCTGTGGTCAGCTGCATCAACGTTTCCTCCTTTTCCCAGAAGTTGGTGCCTCTCAGCGTTATTTTGGCTGCCTTCAACTGGAAAGTACCCACCCTTTGTGCTTGTACCTGGTGGATACAGACGCCTCGTAGTCTGAAAGTCATGATTTTCTGACTTTCTGGCTGAAATTTACAAAAACAATACAAACAAACAGGTTTTACTTTGGCAGCACATTCAGACGGTGCTGGTGGAATCTCTGCAGATGGGCCTGGGGGTGATGGCCTTAGATATCATCAGACAATCTGTTACTGTTATTAGAATAGGGTTGTTTTCATCTAAATACGCGTTTTATAACGAAACACCCTATATATCTCTTAACCATATTTGCTCTCTCATGGCTCAGATATGGAACCTACTCCTGAATATCAAATCACCCCAGAGAATCCCCGTTTGACCTCTTCCATGATTCGCAGCACTCAGGAAGTTGTTAAAAAGCTTCATTTACAATATAATAATGTTTATTCCCCTGCTGAAGATATAGTGGGATATGTGGCCTCATTAGTAAGAGTGGCCAAATATCCCTCACCATTCTTTGATTATAAAACATACCAGGGCGACATGTTAATGCCAGATGAACAGTTTGGAGGCGATGTACTGGCGTTTTCTGCTTTAAATTAAGACAATCTGGGGTATTTTCTACTGAATGCTGCCCTTTCATCCCCTTTAGGAAAATTCAGCACCACTATTTGGGTAGATACTGGCGCCTTTGAAAACTTTATGGACCAAAGCCTAGCTGACTACCTTGAGCTGAGTTACTTTCCAGGTGGTATGGTTAGGGGAGGGGCATCCCAAGGTATTCCCACTCTGAAGGTCATTGGGACAGTGGATTATCTGGTTGGCAAGTACAACTTGTCTGATAACGTCAAAGCTATCAAAAACCTCTTGTACCCTATCAATTTGGGTGTGGACTGGTGGCGGAAGTTTGACGTCAGAACCAACTTGAAAGGGAATACCCTATCCGTCACATTAAAGAATGGACACATATTAGTTGTTTCTTTGTCTGAGGCTAACGTCCCAGGTGAATTGCCCCACTGGCCCCACATTCACACCCTTAGCCTTTCCCCTATGCTGAAGCCCAGCGAGGAGGTTCACCTAACTTCTTGTTTGGAGGGTTTGGAATCTTCCTTTGATGCAGCATCAGCTAACGCACTACCTGATCACTCTGAATTAGATTGTGAGTTCAAGCTCACTGTGGATCTGGTGCGTAAATCTTCTCACATTTACCCATTGACTGTCCAGGAGGAAGAGGTGTTAGATGTGTGGGTTAAGGAACAGTTAGTCAAAGGCGCAATTTTTCAGCGTACCTCCCCTGTATGCTCCCCACTTCTCTTTGTTGAAAAGGCTGATGGTACTCTACACCCATGCATAGAGTATGGGAACCTCAACAACGTCACTGTACCCAATCTACATCCCATCCCTTTGAATTCTCAGATTTTGCGCTATGTGGAGAAGGCTAAGGTCTTTTTCAAGCTGGATTGCCTCAATGCGTTCAATCAGATTCTGATTAAAAAAGGACAAGAGTGTTAACCGCATTATGTACCATAAATGGGATATTCCAGTTTTGGGTCATGCCCTTTTGGCTTAAGAATGCCCCTGCTATCTTTCAACGCCGCATTGATGCAGCGTTGGGGGACTTTTTAGGTGTATGTACGGTTGCCTACATGGACAATATACTGGTGTTTTCCCCTGATCATGAGTCCCATGAGGTACACTTTCAGCAAGCGGTGGAGAGGTTTAGGGCACCCCGCCTTACGCTAAAGATCAGCAATTGTGAATTCTTAAAGTCCCAGATCACTTTTCTGGGTAACGTTATGTTTGACCAAGGACACATGATAACTCTGGATAAGGAGAAGGCTAGTTGTGAGTGTCCTTCCCCCACCTCAGTCAAGGAATTGAGGAGCCTTTTGGGGACGTGTACGTTCCTCAAGAAGTTCACACCCAATCTTTCTGAGGTGGCAGCACCCTTATATAAGGATAGCGGTGCAAAGGTGCTTCAGTGGTCCCCCATTTTGGAGGACGCTTTCCAAGCAGTGAAGTGCACCCTGTTGTCCACGCCTGTCCTTCGCCATGTCACCCTTCAAAAGAGTTCATTGTGTCTACTGATGCCTCCAACTTCGCCATAGCAGCTGCCTTGTTACAAGTAGGTGAAGATGGGATAAAGCATCCGGTGGGGTATTTTTGAAGGAAATGTCTCTGCCTAAGTTGAATTACGCCGTTTATGACAAAGGGTTATTAGCAGTGGTGGAGGCGCTGACTTATTGGCGTCACCAAATGCATGGCTCCTCCCAACCTTTCTATGTACGTACAGATCACCAGGCCTTGCTGTATTGCCATGCTCCTCATGTCCTAACCCCACGGCAGACCCATTGGCATAAGACCCTTGCCCAATTTGCTTTTTCTTATGAGTTCACCAAGGGTAAAGAGAATGGTTTGGTAGATGCTTGAAGCTGCAACCCTGCTTTAGCTCCTGATCCAAAGGAGGTAGAGGTTCATAACACCCAGTTGATGATTCTGCCAGGTAAATTTTTATCTCAACTTCCTGCTTCCTCGGCCAACATGCCAGCGCTTGCACCTCTGGAAAATGCGGAGGAATACACTATGTTCAAAAAGGTAGTCCTTTCTCAGCCGCTTTCAGCCAAATATACTATGGTACTTGCTAAGAGCGCTTTAAATCAGGAGGATTTATCCAGGGGTTATCACGTAAAGGATGAGATGGTGTGGTTTCAGGGGCGCCTATTAGTTCCTGCTGGACCACGGCGCCTGGAAATCATCTGGGCCATCATGATGAAATCCTCATTGGTCATCCTAGGAAAGCAAAGACTTTGGAGTTAATATGACGCACCTATAATTGGAAGGACTTGCCTGCTCAGGTGGGACGGTATTGTAAAGAGTGCTTGATCTGCAATCAAATGAAGTCAAATTGTCAACCTTTAGTGGGATTGCTGGTACCAGTCCAGAAGGCTGAAGGGCCCTGGACTTCCCTATCAGTGGATTTTATTGTGGAATTACCTGTCTCTGATGGTTATGATGCCATCATGGTGGTGGTGGACTGTTTTATGAAGTTTTCACACTTTATTCCTTGCAGAATGACAATAACCGCGGCTGGATGGCTAGGCTCTTCGTCACTCATGTGTTTGCACTTCATGGGGTTTTGCCAAGAAATTATCAGTGACCGGGGACCCCAGTTTATCTCCATCTTTTGGGAAGAGTTGTGTAAGACTCTTCAGATTCGCCCTTGCCATTCAACTGCCTATCATCCCCAATCAGATGGGCAGACTGAACGAGTGAACCAGTGCTTGGAACAGTTTCTGCGGTGTTACACTGCCATGGAACAAGTAGATTGGGTTTCACACCTTCCTATGGCCCAATTTAGCTACAACAACACTTTGCATTCTTCGATCAGTTGTTCCCCTTTTTCACCAACCATGGCTTTAGCTCCGCCTTTAACATGGAGCCCAGCTGTGGATCTAAGGTTGAAGTGGTGGCGGACTTTGCCATGACTATCAAGAAGGTCCACCAGGGGGTTCCCACAAGTTTAGGGGCGGCAATGCAAGTTTATAAGGAGAACGCTGATGGTAAGCACTGAATGGGTCCAGCGTACAAGGAAGGGGATATCGTGATGCTTGATGCTCATAACATCCCTGTCAAGCAGCCATGCAAAAAGCTGGGACCAAAGAGGATTGGCCCTTACCACGTTGTTAAAAAAGGTGGGCCATGCCTAATACCAGTTGGATCTTCCCTCTTCATTTCAGATCTTCTCTGTCTTTCATTAGATCAAATTGATGTTGTTTTAGGAGCCCCCATCTGAGACTCCCAAGGCTTATCTCATGGATGGGGTGCCAGAGTGGGAAGTGGAAGAAATAGTCGCCTCCCGTCGCATTAAAAGAAGACTTGAGTACCTGGTATCTTAGAAAGGGTTTTGACACTATAGAGAACAGCTGGGTACCAGTGCGTGACTGTGTGCATGCCCAAGACCTGATTGAAGCTTTCCATAAGCGTTTTCCCCAGGCCGCCAGAACATAACCCAAACCAACTGTTGCCACAATGAAGTTGGCCCCAGCCCAAAAGAACTTTTCCCTGGCGCAAGCCCCTGGAGGGGGGTTGAGTACCATTTGGAGGAGAGGGTAATGTCATGGTTGGAAAATGACACTATCCTTGGGACCAACGTTAGAGACAAAGATGCTTGCAAAGAGGCCAAGAAGGTGAAATTAGCAGGCCTACCTGACCTCAAGAATACCATAGACAAACGCCAGGTTAATGCTAAATATGCCCAAGTCGGTCCTATAGAAGCAAGCGAAGTTCAGCCCTGTATTAGATAAGGGGTTTTAAAACGAACTAGCTTTATTACAATGAAAATGGTTCACTTTGGTTTTTGGGTAAACAGGGTTTCAAAACCTGTTTGGTTTTCGCATTATCCAGCTTGGGTATGCCGTTTTTACAATCAATCACCTGAGTCCAGTTGATTACTCAATATAGCGTTTTGCCCAATGAAAGAATGCGCATATTGTCATGCCTTGGCTTAGACCCACTTTGTAAGTCTCGGGGAACATCCTTTGGCTCTTGATCAGGTCATCTTCCCATTTCAAAATAAAAAGACACCAAAGAGGATGGCGGTACCTCTCATCACTCAGGGCGATCTCGCTCATGTAGTAGATGAGCGATGGGTGACAGCCCTTCTGCTTTGGATCCCACCCCCAATACCCACACTCACCTCAGCAGAACTGTTGCAGGGAATTAGTGAATTCTGTGCCGAGATTACTGAATTAAAATCAGCCAGATCTAATTAGGGTGGTAATCTGGCTGATGGCCAAAATTCGAATGGCTGTAAAAGCATTGAGAATGAGATATTGGTCAGATTGCCTGACAGCTCCAATATGATCACTAAACCAGTAGAACAAATATCAGGCGCCATTAATGAGGGTTTGAAGCCCTCTGATAATAATTTGGGCGTTGCGCCCAATGTGCTGCTGTTGACTGAACGAATGGTTAAACAACCAATTGTGAGCGGGTTGGCTGTCCCAAACCTGTTCCCAACCAAATGGACCCATCCCTATATGGGATGGTCTTGGGGGATTCCTGTCGCTCATTGGGCCAAACGCCATCATAAAAACCGTCATAAATGTTTCAAGCCTTTGTTCAGACATTTGAGGTCAAACTGACAAAGACTCAGCCCACCGCTGAATTTTGTGATGTCAGTTCCCAAAGAATAAACCCATCTATTCCTGAACAATTTACCAGTTAGGTCAAATTTGTGGGACCTAACCACATCCTGTCACTACCCAATCAACCACTATTTAATCAGTTGCATGGCACTGAGAAAATGTGTTGGTCAATTTTCTTACTTTCCTTTCCAAATAAAATTTTTTACAAAAAAACCAAATTTTTTATTTCCCTTTCCGACCACATCCCAGATCGCATTTCCCTGGTGGCCTGTCACCCCACACTCTGGATGGGCTTTACCAATTCTTTTGGTCACTATGGCTCCCTCCATCGCCAATTGGGTCCAGCAAGTCCAATATTTTTGGCTCCACAACCCCGCTCTTATGAACTTCCAGCAGCAGTACATGGGGATCAAATGGCCCTATGTCCATCAATGGAAAGAAAGAATCCATCTCCTTGTCACCCCCAATGAGATGGCCTCACATGCCAAGGATCTCGTTGAAACTATCAAAGATATCCCATCTCCTGCAGCTAGAAACACTGAGTTGGGAATAGGTTCAGTGTGGTTTGTCATCAGGATACTCCTCACCTTGCTGTTGCACCACCACTTCGTGGTATCACATTTCCTAGATCCATATCAATTCATATGGTCAGCAATGCCTCTGGCATTCAGGCTTGCTTTTTGGGTGCTCACGCATCCTGACTGGTAGGCCAGTCTAAACTTCTTCTGCCATTTCCATGACACGCTTCCCTCAATTGATTGTTTTGCCAAATTCTCCTTAAATTTCTCATGTCGAGACCAATCTTCCTTGTTGGTTGAATTTCCCATATAATAAATCCATTCGCTAAGTACACCATTTTATATTTATGTGGTTGTGAAAATCCTGTGAACAGACTTCTTCATGGAGGCCTCACGCTACATTAGCCGCTCAATTGTATCTACCATTAAACTATCCTCACATTCACCGTTGGGCCGCCCAGGCTCCCTCCAGCCTAGTTCACCCATACTTTTCCCCTTTTGCACCGCGTCGTTTTTCTTTTGTTATTTTCCATAACGATCACCCTCCTCTACTTAGGTTATTACTGCTTAAGCACTCTCTGCTGGGATCTAATAACTTTTTACTTGTGACTAGTTTCCTGGCATTCACCCTGTGCTCCGTGCACCTCCACGCTGAAAACAGGAGAGTTATAGACACTCTATTACAGGAAAATGAAGGATGGTGAAGTGAGTACTGAACAACTCATAATTGGTATCAGGCCTTAATGACAAAAAGGACTAAGAGCGATGGGTCAACGCCACCTACTGATATCAGAGCCTAGAGGGGACAATGACCAAGGAGGGCCTGGCGCACCTCAAGGAAATCCAAACCAAGGCCAGTATACATGAGGTAGAGATGGTGACAGGGGAAATAACAATGGATCCAGAAACAATCAAGCGCAAAATTAAACAGTTCTATATTGAGCTATTCCTCCAATGAGATATGAGCAATATGGTAGCAGAAGCCCTAATCAAACTGGTCAATCCAGAACTTGGGGCCTGTATGCTGAAAGGGGTCATTAGCTTGTCTGCTGATATCTTGATTTAGGAAGTCAAATGAGCTTTAAAACAATTGCTGAAGATGAAAGCACTGGGCCCAATAAAATGTGCACAGACTTTTAAAGCAAATTCCATGACCGCATTGCGCTGGAGCTCAAATCTCTCTTCAACTACTGCCTGCAAACTAGATGACAAATTCCATGAGACAAGGAGACATGAAATGTACTCTTGTACAAAAAAGGACTTTAACGCCAACTCTACAATTGGCACGCAATCACTCTATCCAAAGCTGATTATAAGCTGCTCATGTGCATCTTATCAAATTGGCTAATGGCAACAGCACCACGTACACTGCATAAGGCCCAAAATAGGTTTATCAAGGGCCAAAGTATCTAGGACATTATTGATACAGTTCTTAATGTGTTGCAGGACATGTGGAGATCTGAACAGGGCTATCTCATGTTCCTTGACTTGGAGAAGGCTTATGATTAGGTAGCGTGATCCTTCCTACACATGGCGCTAAAGTAGGTTGGTATCCCTGAATCTTTTGGATCAGGGATATCAATGCTGTACTTGGGCCTGATCACCAAAGTAATTGTTGCTGACAGTATAACCAACAATATTCCAGTTGAGCAGAGTCTCCAAAAAGGTGATCCAATGGTGCCAATTCTGTTTAATTTTGCAGTGAACGTTTTATTTGCTGCAGTGGTCATGAAACTCCAGGGCTTAGTACACCCTAGCCAAATGCTGTTGAAAATGTTATCCTTCGCTGACAATACAGTAGTAGTATTAGTTCACTGACCGACCTTCAGGGCGCTGAGGAGCTCCTGGACCTATACCAGTTATCATTAAATGCAAAGATCAACATGGAAAAAACCTCAGTAATGAGGATTGGCGTCCCAAAATAGCCCACTGACTGACACAACACTGATTGAGAACTCACAGATGATCCAATACCTTGGTATACTCTTCAATGACAAAGGGCCAGCGGTACTGGAAACTGAACAAGAGGTACTATTAAGTCTGTCAGCCCAAATGGCGTGCTGGAAATCAGCAAGACTATGCCTTATGGAGAAATTGTTGGCTGTCAACGTATTCATCTTCTCCAAGCTATGTTATGCCGCCCATATACTGCCAATGAGTCCAAACCTAGAGAAGAAGATCAAGACAATGCTCCACACCTTCCTATAGTTCAAGGCAAAAGTGGTACCAATAGCCCTAGAGACTCTGTTCAAACTGAAGAGCAAAGGGGGCATGGGCTGTCTAGATTTCAAATCTCATGCTCAGAAGATCTAGACCAAATCATTCCTTAGGTTAACACAGATATATATGCACTTCCTAACACTAGCATAGAATGTGAATTGGGCTAGAGTCCAGGGCCTTCAGGAGCTGATCTCCCCCGCTCATAGCACAAATAGATAGCGGACCACCTGCAAATGCCTAACCAAAATTGGCAGCTCATATTACTGGTGACTGTGCAATCAGGTAGTGCGCCTGGGCAGCTTATTCAAACTATTGGATTGGGATGCCAACCAAATCCACAGTGATGACAAAGCCTATAATTCTTCAATGATTTCTTCAATGAACTGGGAGGAGCGCAATCAAATTGCCCACAAGTATGCTTGAAGACAGTTAAAAATTGCTTCAAATTGACCCCTATTGTGTATGGGTATCCATTCTAAAAACCTGGATGCAACCCACCCGCTTGATCACAAATCCTGAATGACTGGGCAGCCAAAGACCATGACACTAACTACCAAAATGAAGAAGTTTATCTTTGGCCTCAACTCCTGACTAGTAATGGCAAAGCAATGGTTGGTCACCGCAGATCCTAAATTGTGCATTCAAATCTGGTAAGCATAGCAGACTGTTCTATCTGCACAAGGATTGCCCCATATACACCAAACTGGAAGCAGATATCAGCCACTGTTATTATGAATGCAAAGTGTTCAAAAAGTATTAGTCCACAAATGTGATACATCCTCTCTGGTGAACAATTGCCAATGGAAATGCATCCAATGCAAGACCTTTTTTGTGATAACCAGAGAACAGCCCCAATTCAACTACAAGCCTTCATCTACCATTATTATGTATGTTTGATACACTTAGCTCTCATTGCCAAGAGTTTGAACAGTGGGCGCCCCCATCACAAAAGTTTGGTACTGAAGACCATTTAGATTATTTCTGATCAGCTCCGTCAGATCTCAAAATCCTCACACTTAATCCCCAGGTACTATAAAGCCACACATTTGTCTTTTCCCACTGCATTGCTCATCATATGTGATGAAGCAATGAATTGACTCAATATTGAAAGGCCTGTAAGCCCATCAATGCTATAACTGTGGCTAGTGATGATGATTGCTGACAGCAATGGTCAGAGATGCTAGGAAACTAGTGGCCCAAACTTCCAGTCCCTTATACTCAGCTGAATCAACTGTACTCTGATTTCTATTCTTACTTTTTCATTTAATATAATTTTAAATAAAGTATGGAGTTTATAAAACAATTAGGAGGTGTGGCATAGTTGGGATTGGTATCCCACTATCACCACTCATGATGCAGGTTTGAATCCCATCATGCTAGAAATTGTTTTCTGTGCCAAGAGGATATCAATGCATGTTGATTTGTGCACCATGACTCAGTCCAATCAAGTGAATTAGTGAAGTTAGATCATGTAATCTCAGCTTATCAGAACATGTGCAGGAAGGTTTTACCCCTAGTACTTGGGTTTTGTCCTCCACTCCTATATTTTCACTCCCTATTCACTATCCCTTCTATCAGTGTGGTATATTTGTCCCAAGGTTGGCCATATTAAATAAAATATTAAATAATTAATATTGTTTGGTTGATTTAATTGGTCAATCTATAGTAAATTTACTGATTGCCATCTACAAAAATACTTTTTATTAAATCTGGTTAATTAATTGGTCAATATATAGTAAATTTACTGATCACCATCTATAATAAGATTTTTATTAAAATTTAGGTACTTTTATTGGTCAACCTATGCTAATTTTACTGATTGACATCTAAAGAAATTTATTTTAATAACTATGGTTGATTTAATTGGGCAAGTTATACAAAAACCATAGCCATTTCTAATGACTTAAGCTCATCTTTTATGATCTCATACTTGCCTGGATTTTGATTTACCTACCAGCCATAGGACAGATATCATGTCAAAAATACACATATTCAGGTCGAATTGAGAACCTCCTTCTTTTTCGAATTTGGTTAAAACGGCTCATCTTGATAAATCTACTTAATAAAACACACTCACTCACTGACTAACTGACTTACATCTGAAACCTTCGAGTCTGATAGGGTCAATCTATTTGGGTGAGTGGGTGAGATTGGTGAATAAGACTAAATCTGAAATTATCGAGCCTGATGGGTTCAATCTATTTGGGCGAGTGGGTGAAGGTTGATAAATAGCATTGAATAATTCACCAAATTGCTCACCTGAAGCTAATCGAGTCAGATAAGTTTATTCTATTTGGGTGAGTGGGTGAGAATTGGCAAATAAGATCAAATCTGAAATTATCGAATATGATAGGCTCAATCTATTTGGGTGAGTTGGTGAGAATTGGTGAATATTATCTAATAATTCACCAAATTGCTCACCTGAAATTCAACAAAAATCAGTATTAGAGTTTAAGTAGATTAAGTAGTTAGGATAATCAGTTCACCAGCCACGAGGATAACATCGAAGCTGTTAGTCTGAGTGGCTCGAGAGTAGTGCTGGCACAGCCTATAGGCTACAATGTGAGCATATCATCTGATAAACTAAATACCGTAGCGAAGCACGGGTATCTGGATGTTAGGTTTATATATTTTAAAAACCTGCCTAATTTGGTTCACCTAATAATAAAATACTTTTGGCAAGTTAAGTCGAAGTTGATTTAGTAGTTTGGAAGATATGTCACATACTAAATGATTTTAAGTATAAAGAGATGTTTCGGATAGCAGTTTGGTGTTATTTGTGATTCAATAGGTTTTTTTGTTTGGCCGAGTGGTTGATGGCTTTTGTTTGAATCGATAGGACACAGTTTAGCTTTGAGGGGTGATTAGTTATTGGTTGTTTTGATAATTTCAGTTAGGTTTGCCTAAGTGGTTAGTGGTTTTTGGTTGATTCGATTGAGCAATTGGATTTGTCTGAGTGGTTTTGTTTGTCTATAATATAAAATCTAAATTAATAGATTGAAAATCTTTAATTTTATAGACACCATAGCGAAGCATGGGTAAACGGCTAATGATGAAAAAATAAAGCTTTAGCTCTCATCTGATACAACTAAAGTTTATTTGAAGTAAGCCGATCAGGGGATGGACATTACTGATAGATGATACAACTAAAGTTTATCTTATTTAAAACATTTCTAGAACTAAAAATCTCGGATTGGATGAAAGCATACCTAATTATTTGTAGTTTCAATACTACCAGTGTATCACAACCTTGTTTTACCTCTGAACAAATACTAGGGTTTAGGCCGGAAACTCATATGGTATGAGTTTATGCATAATACCAGAAAACTTATGATGTCATATTGAAATTTCGTATCTCAAAGTAACCTAATTTGAGAAGGGTAAAAACTATTGATCAGTGATTAGTCATTGGGTTGTATTGATCAATTTACTTATCCCTCAATCCCTTGGTATGCGTTAGTCTAAGTTTGACTAACTCAACAAACTAAATTTACTATAAATTGGATCAAACTTCGACAATCTAACATTAAGTATGAATTCAAAATTATTAAAGAAAAAAATATTTTTGAGTATATATAACTGCTAAAGTAAATAGGCTTTGATCATAAATTTACTGTAAATGGATCACTCAGTTGCTAGTTTCAAACATGAACTTTAGGTTGTAAATGGCAGATTTACAAAATTAGTTTTTGTTACTATATATTACTCATCTGATTCAAATCTTCAGAAAAAAGTTTATCATCACAGTCTAACGCTCACTAAAATTGTAGGAAAAGTTTGAAACAAGGATTCTAGATTTTATTTTAGCTTAGGATACTAAGCTAGCTTGAAGTAAACTAGATCGCAATATCATTACAAAAAATGCATAATATACTATAATTCCACCAACTAGTCTTACACAAATAAATTTAATCTAACTTTAAAATAAAGATTATAACTGCAATTCTTTTCTCAGACATGTTAAAAGCACTGAGGTCAACCGAAATCTATAAAAAAGCTCTCATATGATGTGCTTTTGATGATTATTTCTCACTACTACAGATGAAGCTGAAAAGTTTAGGACCTAAAATGCTTTTTATGCTAGCATCAGGTACTGTTTCCACCTCAATGCCTTTGCCAGCATATCTTTTTCACCACCCCAAGGTTGATCTAGTTTTTAACGAAACTAAGACCAAACTTATCACTTATGAGCGGGAGATTTTTTCTTTGAGTACGCCGATGGTGTTAGCTAAAACATACCTATGGACGTATAACCTTGATAATCCAGGAAGCGGACATGATCTTTTCACTGAATATCACTTAAAACGTAAAAGTGTCATTAAACCAATCGTTTGTCACCACGTTTTCAACAATTCCACTCGTACCCATGCTTGTGAGATGGAAATTCACCGTCAATACTTTTTTCCAGAGGCCGTTGACATCCATCAGATTAGTACTTGTATTGTCAATACGTGCAGATCTCATTTACTACTCCCTAACTACACGCATTCATTTATTAACTTGTCTGATATAACCGCTCCATTTAAAGAGCTTATCTCTAAAGTTTCACATGGGCGCATCTATGGGAAATATACTATAGGGCATAATGGTACACGTGCAAATCATTACTTTTGGAAACCTCTCATGCTTCAAATTAATGTGTTTCGAAGTTATACAGAATTGCAAAGAAGTGATATTGTTGATTACAAATTTTATATCTTAGTTGGATCTTCCTTGGACTCTATCTTCATTTTAAAATAAATTGTTGATAAGCACATGTGCGGCTTGTGATTCTAATCTCTCATAGTTTATTTGATTTTACTTTAGGCGCGTTGACCTTGTAAATTATTGTATTACCAAATCAAACTCCAAAATAGAAAGATGATATTTTTTCGATTATCATTCCTAGATATTGCTTAAAGCATAATTAATAAAGAAGCAGTCAGGGATTATCACTATGAAATTTGGGGTCTGCAATATTTAATAACCGCGACTCGAGACATACCATGATTATTTAGTTACCAGTGTGGGATCCGCCAATGGATGCCACAAATAATTTATTAAAGTGAGATATTTTACTTTATAATAAAAGTATAAATAGTGCTTGATAAAGTTTTTTGTGTTTTTTATTTTTAGGCAGGGCAAAACCAAGAAAGGTCCTTTTCTTGATACTAGTTTTTCCTATTTAAACTAGTTCAGATTTTGAGACCATCAATATTTGAGGCAAAAGAATGTAAAGCTCAGTTATCTAAATTAGGTAATATAGGCTTTCAGCCTATCAGATTGAAGATAAAATTTTTGAGGCAAAACCAACCTGTGGGGTAACAATTTGATGAATTGTATATAGTCAGTGAGTAAAATCTTTTCACCTCAGTGGTGGTCAAAATCATGTAGTAATGATTAGTTAATTTTTACCCTATCATTGTCAAGTAAAATCTTCACACCTCAGCGGTGGTCAGACTCAAATGGTAATGATTGGGTAATTTGGCATTGGTTAGACCTGGATGGTAATAATTGGCTAATTTTTACACTATTATTATCAAGTAAAATCTTTGCACCTTGGCGGTAGTTAGACTTGGATGGTAATGATTGGTTAACTTGCACCCAATCATCAACAGGTAAAATCTTCTCACCTCATGGAGTTTCAGATCCATGCGATATTGAACTCCTCAAATTCAGCTGAGAAGTCAGAGTAATCCTATTGTTAGTATTTACTTTTTTAAGCCAATTTTTATGATAAATCATATTTTTCTGTTGGTTAGGATTCCACCAAGAATCTGCTAAGGTCTTTTTGCTGTGGGTACTCATAGCATTGATATCCACAATATTATTAGAAGATTGGGCAGGTGATAGGCCAATTATGATAGCAGATTTGGGAGTACTAATACCTCCAACATTCTTTTTCTTACATCAAAAAGGAGAATGTCTGACATTGCCCCCCTCAAGAATGTTGGTAGGGGTGTTGCAGTTATGGTAGTATGGTACCTTTTTATCTACTTGAGAGGTAGGAAGGGGGGTGCAGAACTTATTAGCAGCCTGCCCTTTTTTTGTCGCTGTTTTTGCAAGGTTGGTGTATATGCAGTAGTAATCCTTCTTGCTGGGTTTGGTATTGGCTAAAACTAAGGGAACTTTATAATTGAGCAACAACAAGAACCCTTGCTTAATATTAATAATGCCATCATATTCAATCATGAACTGAGTACCTATAAGCATATCATAATCATTATTATCTAAAGCCACTGCAGGGGCTGATAGGATAAGCTTCCCAATATGAATGTAAAGGGATGAGTAAGCACCCAGCGCATGGGTGTTATTAGGACCAGTGGTTCCAGAGTCTTGGTTGTACTCCAAGTCAGATGCAAGTTTGATCTTTTTCATCAACTTGGAAGAGATTACGTTTACTGGGGAGCCTGTATCTAGGATGGCCATCACCCAAACTTTTTGGATGACCACTTTGACCTTTGTGAGTATCCCCCCAAAAGTGGGCAATAGCACTAAGACCTCCTTGAGATGAAAATTGGAGGTTAATTTGCATGCAGTATTGGGGTAATTTTCCTGGATGGACTTCATGGTATGGCTGTGCTGGATAGGGTGAATAAGGTGAGACACCACCTCATCTGCATTGCTAGTATTATCAATGATGATTGGCTCCCCTAAAACTTGGCAGAGATACATCTCTTCAGGTATGGTGGCTTCATCTACTCCTCCAGCATTCAAGCGATTGGGAACTTCTACTTCAGCAGGTGCCCCTACAACGTAATAGCTGACCTCATCCATATCCCCCTCAGAGTCATCCCCAGGGGTATTTGTAACATGAGGTAATGGCATAAGTTGTTTAAGTGAGTCAGGCACATGAGATTTGTCAGCAATAGGTGTGCCTTACCCTACACTGACATTTCTTTTCCCTGCTCCTGTTCCTTGGCGTCAGCTTTCTTTTTCCAGCACACAACCTCCTTATGTCCAAACTTGTCACAGTATTTGCACCAAGGGCGTTCAGGACGTTTTGCTCTGGGGTTTTGCTCTTCAGGGCCCATTATCTGAAGGGGCTCCTTCTTGTATCCAACAGCTAGGGCTCGAGGCTTGGGCTTTGAATCCTCAATGGTTAAAACATGAGGACAAGATACTGCTCCGCATGAAACATTGGGCTTATGGAAATCAGTGACATCTATTAATGCTTCCTTGATGTCTTGAACGGTATGGAAATAGCATTTAATGGAGGTGATGTGCATTGCTAGCGATGGGTAAGTAGCCACTCCGGTCAAAATAGTGGCTACAGCAGCATCCAAAGTCAATATCTTTGAGGTTAACAACGTCTGTGCTTCCATATAGAATCATTCCACAAAGGCGGCCACTGGCTCTCCTTTTCGGATACTCATATGCATAAAGGCTTGCTTTTTCATTCTTAAAGCCTGTTTTGAGCCAAACGTGTTTATGAGAGCCTCTTTAACTTTGGACCAGGTGCTAAGGGCATCCATATGTAGGACCATCACCTCCTGTGCCATGCGGCCCAAACAGGAAAGGATATGTTTGGCCTTCTGGCGATCAGTTGCCCCTTCCATAGCTGCTTCATAAACGTATAAAAATGAAGCAATGCTACCCTCTCTGGGGATAAACTTGTCTTTAAACGTTGGTTTGAATGAATTTTAGTCATTCCCAGTAGGGGTATGAATAGCTGGAGCTTCTGTTATTGGGGTTTCAGAGCGGTATCTCAACTGATCAAAGGTCCATGAAAGGTGATCAAACTGATCTTTCATGGCTTCAAGCTGGGTTTCCATTTTAGAGAGGGCTTCTAGAGGCCCAGATTTGCATAGTCTTAGTTGAGCTTTGATCCCGATTTATGAGTTTCAAAGTCTTCCACTAGGTTTTCCATTACAGAGACTTGAAAACGAAGTTGTGACACCATTGAGCTTAGGCTTAATTGAGCAGCTTCCAATGCTTTCACGCGGTTCTTTAGCTCTTCTTTCATTTGTTTACATCCTTCATCATCATGAGAGTGAAAGCTGGGGCCTTATACCCCCTCCTTAATCTGTTCATACTTTCGCTTGACCTGTGTTAGTTGGCTGTATACTTCCTTCAACAGCATAGGGCTTTCCAGAGAAGTTTTTATTCCTTTTGCTTCGATTTCGCATTCAGTTAGGCAACGTGCCAAATATTTGGTATTTTCCAACGAAGCTTTAAGAGCTAGCTCCTTTTCTAACTGAACAACCTTGGCCGCGAGGGTGGTGGTGGCGCTAGATGGTTCAAGCAACAGATGACATTCAAGCTCATCAACACGCTAAAAGGCCTGAATTAACTGCCGCTCCACCACAGCCACATGCTGTTCATATTTCTCTTGAAGGACAGAGTTGAGGGCTGAAAGGTCACGATGCGTTTGCTCACTTTGCTTCTCAAGCTCTTTAGCAAACTCCTCCAACAACGAGTGGGTGCTAGTGGAGGATGCATTCAGTTCATCCTGGAATATCTTCATGGCCTCCTTGACATACTTTACAATCCTAGTGTCCATAGTAGTAAGTCAGTCATGCAGCTGTATGATGAAGTTGCGATTAGCTTCCACACCAGATTTAATTGCCCCAAGACGTTTGGAGGTCAGTTGATACAACTTATCATAGGCTGAATTCAGAGCTGCATGGGTATCTAGGTGTCAATGAAGCTCTTCATGATGGCCGGCTAAGAGATGCATCATATGGACCAAGGCAGGGTGAGCAAACTTGCGTACATAGGTGGTCAGATTTGTAAGTTGACCATAAGTCTCTTGGAGGACACTAGTCTTATAGAGAAACAAGTGGCGTTCCTCTACCAATGATGCTTGTTAGCGAGATGCAATGTCGCCATGGTTAAGGATACCATGAGTAAGGTCTCTTACAGCTTCAGTGGCTGACCAAGTGATGCGATGAGACTCAGGTATTAATATGGGCTCAATTTGTTCTTCTTCAAACATTAAAGCAGTAGGGCTGTCCATTTGGTCATCTTCTTCAGTCCCTTCCTCATTCTGCACCCAACGGGTGACACTCTCCATTTTTTTGTTAATATTTATTGAAGTATTCAGGGGGCTCAACCCCTGTAGTGAGCACCAATTTGTGGGATCTGCCAATGGATGCCACAAATAATTTATTAAAGTGAGATATTTTACTTTATAATAAAGTATAAATAGCGCTTGATAAAGTTTTTTATGTTTTTTATTTTTTAGGCAGGGCAAAACCAAGAAAGGTCCTTTTCTTGATACTAGTTTTTCCTATTTAAACTAGTTCAGATTTTGAGACCATCAATATTTGAGGCAAAAGAATGTAAAGCTCAGTTATCTAAATTAGGTAATATAGGCTTTCAGCCTATCAGATTGAAGATAAAATTTTGAGGCAAAACCAACCTGTGGGGTAACAATTTGATGAATTGTATATAGTCAGTGAGTAAAATCTTTTCACCTCAGTGGTGGTCAAAATCATGTGGTAATGATTAGTTAATTTTTACCCTATCATTGTCAAGTAAAATCTTCACACCTCAGCGGTGGTCAGACTCAAATGGTAATGATTGGGTAATTTGGCATTGGTTAGACCTGGATGATAATAATTGGCTAATTTTTACCCTATCATTATCAAGTAAAATCTTTGCACCTCGGTGGTGGTTAGACTTGGATGGTAATGATTGGTTAACTTGCACCCAATCATCAACAGGTAAAATCTTCTCACCTCATGGAGTTTCAGATCTGTGCGATATTGAACTCCTTAAATTCAGCTGAGAAGTCAGAGTAATCCTATTGTTAGTATTTACTTTTTAAGCCAATTTTTGTGATAAATCATATTTTTCTATTGGTTAGGATTCCACTGAGAATCTGCTAAGGTCTTTTCGCTGTGGGTACTCATAGCATTGATATCCACAATATTATTAGAACATTTGGGCAGGTGATGGGCCAACCATAATAGCAGATTCAGGAGCACTAATACCTCCAACACTCTTTTTCTTACATTGAAAAGGAGAATGTCCAACAACCAGCCTGGACACAAGAATGATCATCAACTTTTTACTTGCTTTTCTTTAACTCATAATCTTTTTTTGTGTTAAAATCTTGCATCCTTCATTTAACACACTCCTGACATAACCTATTGATGAAATTTTGCAATGTCACTAAATTAAAATAGGTTGGTTTCCTTAAGTAGGCAAAAAAATTTTTGATTGAAAAAAGGTAAATATAATTGAACTGAGAAGTTTAAATTATATTAAAGTAGAGAAAACTTAATTACTTGCTTCCAAAAAAATTTCATAGAATTACAAGTTTTTAGAGCCAATCAATTGCATAATTATTATAACAAACAAAGAGTTTAGTATGCAAATTAACTTAATTCAGTGTCATCATAATCTTTTACTCTCATTATTCATCATAATTTTATAGCTCAAGTTAGGTCTCATTAATAGTAGAAAAAGTATTGCGTTTTATTTTGTGTCACCATATGATGATTTCTTTAGGGATGGGCCTTAGTAACACAATAAGTTTTCTAAATTTAATTAAGAAGTTGATGACCAAAATTACTTCATGATTGTTTTTGTGATAGGACAAAGAACCAGTGGTACAAATAATGGGTTAAAAAAAGTAGTCACAAAAGTTAATCTTTGAATGATAGATATCTACAAAAAATAATTTAATTCTTAAAGTGAATAAATCAGCTATCAGGATATAGATTGAACGAGAAAAAAGGTTAATTGTGCCACCTATACTAATTTGATATTTTGACTTTTAATTAATTGCTTATCAAGTGTTAGTTTCTTAAATAATATAGTATTGGACAACTTAATCTTATTGTACTAGAGATTGTTTCCAAAAAATGGATTGACAAAAGAGTTATTGCTAAAAATTGCTTTATTGTTTAAATTATTCAGGAGAATATTTAAGAATAAAAAGAAGATGTCAAGTAACACCTAATAAATTCATGCAAATATAAGAGTTAAATTAGTGCTTTATTTAACCCTAATATTAGATTCAATGTTCTAGTACTAAAAAAAATATTAGATTCAATGTTCAAAGATGAGAATTAAAAGTAATTCAAGGTCTCTGAGAGAAATAGTATTGTATATAGTACCCCAGCTTTAAAGCAAAATGTGAATAAATTAGTCTTGTTGTAACTAGTGTAATTGAAATTGGCTGTACATTCTTCCTTCAGATAAATTTTTTTCTTTGTTATATCTATTTTGTTATTTCATATTTGGTTTAAAATTTGCATATATCCATCTATTACATTAGTGGAATACCTGTCTTGAAATTACCAACCATAAATAGAAAGCAGTGTTCAATTGCCAGAGTGTGATCCTGGACAATCCATATTTCACTTGGATTGAGTAACCAAGGTCTGAAATAGCAGATTGATCATATTTGGAACATAGTCCTCAGGGTGAGAAGAGTCAAATTATATCATAATTTCTCATTTTTACTTTAAAATCTAGTAGATAGCCATGGCTTTGCCCTTATTTATTGATGCACCCACTTGTTAATATATTAGCAGATCTAAAAAGCTAATATATCAGGCATTGATCGCATTATAAATGAATTCATGATTATTTCATTTACAGAATGAGGCTAAGAGGAAAAAATTCATTAAGTCATTAAAAGGCAGTTGTTTTTTATCAATGGTCTTTAGTTTTTGTCATGTGGATATCCTATTTTAGCCAGTGTTTTTTGTGAGTATAATTTACCAGATAATTATGATTATTCACGGGAATCCTTGTCATGGAAATGTCAGATAAAGTTTAGAATGTACTGCCAGTTAGGATGAAAAAAGCACCCAAAAAGCAATCCAGAATACCATGAGCATTGCCTCTTGAACATCATTTAAGTATACTGAGAGATAAATAACAACAGAGTGCCAATGGGCCACAAATATGAAAACTAACTCAGTGAAAAACCAAGATGTTGTAGCCTCAGGGCCAATGGGCCTGAGTGTAGGGAGTTGTGAGATTGGGGAAAATTCTATAGAGATCTTGACACAACAAGCTTAAGTGACTAAGGTGAGACCAAATTCAATAACATGGCTGGGGCAATCCAGTCAATACAAGGCTGAGGGGCCACATTGTAAATATTATGGGGGTTCAGCAAAAAAGATTTAAACTTGACTAAATAAATTTGAGTGTGGGAAGATTTTTATTGAATTTTTAAAATAAGAGAATTGACTGTCAATTTCCTCAGTGTGTTACAACTGCTTAAATTGATAACTGATTTAGGAAATAGCATAAGAAAGCACAGATTTGGGGCCCTTGAGATTTGACCTAAACCAATAACCTTTGAATGAGCCAATGAGCATAAAAACTTAATTTGAACTGACTTCAAAAGAATTAGCGGCAGGCCAAGTCACTGTAAGTTCATCCACAGATGCCCAGATTGTGGATTTACTGCAGTTCTAATGATTAGCATGACAGAGTTTTACCCAATAGGCAACAGGAGCCTCCCAAGGCCAACCAAATAGGGGCAGTTCCAAGAGGTTGGGAATGGGTTTTGGATGACCAATCCACCTGCACCCAGATTCTTTTACATCTAATTGACCAAGCGGAATTCATCATACAAGATTTTTGATATTTTAGGGGAGGGTTCCAAACTGTCAGCAACTTTTGACAAAAGCTTAATGCTATCAGAAAGTTACACCAAAGATTTAACATTAGAAGCTTTTTGTCATCAAGGTACAAGCCCACTGGGACTTGTTTTTATTAATTTGGTGCTCTAGGGCCTTGATGCTGAGGGCTCATTGCCCTTAACTTCATTTGAACCTTTCACCCTATGAAAATGCTAACTCTCCAATAGCTTGACATAAATTTCTTTAATTATTAGCACCAATTTATCCAATGTTAATACTGTAAATGGTGATGGGGTCCTCAAATGACAAGCTGTTACCCACTGCTCATCCACAACATGGGTGAGGTTGCTCTGGGAAACAAGAGGGGCAGCTGGTCTTATAAGACCTTTTTATGATGGGAACAAGATTGCAACCTGTATAAGTGGAGGGGATGATCCCCTGGAATTAAATTATCCTTCACTTTCCTAAAGGGGTAGCACCACTAGGAAATTGAGTGATTGCCACATTCTTATAAGCCTTGGGAAACTTGATCACTATCAGCATAGCAATTTTTGGGGTAGAACAAGGAGCATATGGGGGTAGTCTGAGGTCAGATTTACAGTTGACCACATTATCCAACTATTGACTAAATTATTAATTGAACGATTAGTGGTTAGAACTGTATATTTTAGTGATGGTTTATGACTAAAGTGTTGGTCTAAATTTAATGGGAATCCCCAATGTTATAGAGCAAGAATTTGATGAGGAAACAACACACAATAATTGAATTATTGTGGTGGGACTATTTAATATTGGCGATGATCACCAACTAAATATAATTTTATTGGGGATCATCCCTAACAGTATTGTGCAATAATTTAATGAGGGAGCAACACCTGACAGTCAAATTATTATAGAAAATTGTTCAGTACAAATGGATGGAAAGTTGTCAGAAACTACATAGGCGTTCTAACGCTTGCGACAAATGGTAGAATCATCATCATCCAACAAAACAAAATCAAATAGTATTATGTTCCTGGAACCAATAAATTTGTCACCAAACACTGAGGATTATGTTGCCTAAGAAAATCAAGGCAAGAATACTTGATGAGATTCAGTGCCTAAAACCTAAAGGTAATCCAGTGTAGGGGAACAAATAGTTCCCAGTGGACAGCTGAAAAGTTGTGCGCCAATTTTACTATAATAACCCCCAAAAATCCCCAATAAAATTAGATTCAAACTTGATAATAACTAGTTGTTTATAAATTGGTTTTATAGCATTACTCTTGGGATAATAGTGCAAGAATCAGAAAATTTTTCTTTCTCAGTGACATCACTAATTGCAACTGATTTTATTCAACACTAGGTAAGTTTGATAATCTATTTGAGGAGATTAGTGTGCACCCAATTTTGGGTAGAGGTTGGTCTAGCGTTGTAAAGGGCACATGATTGGTCTTCACACCGTCCAAAAAAAGGAAACGCCCTGGAGACACCAGTGGCCTGGACAAAAATAAGAAAGTGGCAGTGAGTATCTCACCAGATATTTTAGCTTGGCAAACTAAATGCAACCAATACATCAAAACTCCACATTCCCAGTCCCTGTCATCAGTGGAGCACAGGCTTCAAGTTTTTTGGATAATAATTTGATGGCACTGTGGAAAAAGTTATGTAGTGATGTACACAAAACTTCCCACTTTGTCATGTATGTAGCACCTCATTCTATGACCCTGGGCTGGCTAAACCTCAGGTTTGAAACCAATCAATCAGTGGACGAAGCTGCACAGGTGCTTGTGGGGTAGATCTCCTGGATGGTCAATGGGTTGTTAAAACAAAGCATTCGCATTGGACCAAATCTAACCAAATTTTTGTTACATTTGACTTTCTCCCCGCTATGGTGAAACGTACAGTACTTGAAAGTTACCTCTTGTATGGATTAAAAAGCTACAGGGAATTACACTCTTATGAAATTCAGTGCCTCATGCTTATGCCAGAGCTTAGCACAGGTAAAGTAATTGCAGTGATCACCCCATCTATGGTCATAGTGGAAGAATTGACCCAAATTCCACACCCTGTAGTTCTCAATATTGATGGTCAAGAATACCGCCCATTTCGCGTTAAGTGGACAGTGCACCCCCTATCTGCACCTTCTGTTGTGCTTTTAGCCATAAGGCACACACTTACCCTCCAAAGAGGGCATTAACTAGAACGAAATCCTTCCCAATGCAATGGGAAGTGCTGACTCCCATTACAAACCAGCTATTAAAACCAATGCCGCATTCCCTTGGGGTGCACAGGGGCGTTATATTCAGGTAAAACATGTGTCCCTGAGAGAATGCAAAAAGGCCAAACAGGCCCGCAGAGCAGTGTCCAAGGCAGTGGCTATGGCCACGTCTGTGATCTCACCAGCCCAGACCCAGGATGACTTTGAGTTATTCACAGCTGAAGCAGCTCAGGAATCTGCTCACCAATCATATTGGACCCACCAACCTGCACACCAGATGGAGGAGTCAGATTTACATGAGTAAAATTACCAAGCACCAATTGAAACCGATTCTACCAACCAATTATCTCCCAAGCTTTTGTTGAAATATGATGGTGCACTGTAGGAGCACAGCAAAACAAAAGGTTGACCCAAATCAGCAAAACACAAATCCAACAATAAACTCACATTGAAGGCGGTCCCTAAAGTCCATTACACTCTGTCAGTTACCTGTTTCAAAACAAAACTTCTGAGAAAACTGGTAAAGCAGCACAGGAAAGGCAAGTGGGCCCTTTTCATTGATCCTAAGGTATGATGGGGGAGCCTTCACAATAGGGATGTTTACATTGATATACTCAAGGCCTCGCCATCCTAGGCTAGAAAACTGAGTATTTTGAGATAAAATTACTGTGGACATCCTGACCATCCAGTAATCCCACTGTCCACACGGTGCCAAGAAAACATTAACAACCATACTCCTCCCCTCCCTTTCTTTTTGGTCACTGCATTGTGGGGTGCTTATACATGCGACCCATAGTGTTAGAAATTTATTTCTAAAAATTCATATCTCAATGGATGTGTGTTAGTAGTGTCCTTTTTATTGGACAATGAAGTTCATGCTATCATTAATAATTATGCCCTGACCTGTGCACGGGCTCACTGGAAAAGACCTCTTAGCCATAACTTCCCTCCCACTTCATCCTGATCCATTTGTGGTGAGTGACCTGAAATGCTGGACCAACTTGGCAGCCAACCACTGGCCTTCAATATCTACCCCCAACGCAGGGGCACATCAAACTCTGCATTTCAAAAGCCACCTTTTGGTTTTTGATACTCTCCATGGACATGCACCACTGCTCCCCAGCAAGTTCCATCCCCATGTGCATAACAATCAGCTGAGGT
>JAKSZP010010788.1:0-116482 GCA_022478985.1 Massospora cicadina
GGGATTGTGGGATGAGGATGTGGTCAATATGACTCATCGATATGAGCAGTCCCTCGCATATGTTGGGTCTTGTCATGTGGGGAAGGATTGGTGAATTGGGGGGAAGAGCATCCTGTAAGCCAAGAGATGCCTTCATTGTGCGATATTCAATGTGTCCAGGTGGGTATCCCCTGGGATTAGGCCATCAATCTGTATTGGGGTTATCCCAGCAGTTGAAATCGCCTAACATGATGATATATAGTGGGAGGGTGAAAGTAGAAATTTTTTCAAAAAAATTTCTCTCAGTTGCAGTGCACGGTGCATAGATACATGCTAACGAAATTATTTCATCTTGGCATGTGATTGTTGCTACCAGGACTTGACCGTGCAAGTGTGATGATGAATTTGTAATTTTAAATTTTTTGTTGTTTTGGACAATCACCCCTCAGTGAGACATCCATACTGATTGTGATGGTGTGACCCTGGTTGACCAGGATTCTTCTTCCCCTTGTAGGAAGTGGGTTTCTTGGATAGCCAAGATGTCTACAAGAGGTTTTCGCAGGAATGCCAGCTTTATGGCTTGGGACATATGAGCCCTGGCTCCCGCGATGTTTAACATCCCTATTGACACTAAAGTGCCCGCGGCACTTTAGGAGCAGTTGGGAGGACCCTCTGGTCCTATCCCACCGCGGCTCATTTTGGCCATGCTCCGCATCTGTACTCCAACTCTTTCACTGCCATTGTTGGTTCCCTTGATCTGACTCAATGATTCAAGGGAATTGCAGTTTTTTGCATTTGCATCAACTTTTTCTGCACAGGTCTTATGTTGATTTGATGCGGGTTGTTGATTGGATTTTATATTTATGAGGTTCAACTTTGTTGCATTGTGCACCGCATTTTCTCCCAAATTGCAGTTGCATTGTTCCTCAGTATGTGCATGACTGATGACGCTTTGTGGCTCAGTCTGGTTACTGTGAAAATTTTTGACCTGGGCATATTATTCTGATTGTTTGGTTCAGTGAATATCCAAAATATCCTCCTGAATTTGTCCGTGGTTAATGGCGGATTTCGCATGTGCTGCCACTCCAGCTGCTGCTCTCTTGCAGGATTTTTGTGCTGCTTTACGCTGTTTACTTATAACTGGGTCCACGATGGAGTATAGTCCATCTTCACCCCAGCGGAATGGGTGGTGGCCATCAGTCATTTTGGCGAAGTTTTCTTTATCTTCGTCCCTAGCTTCTTCACAAAATCATTTTCCATTAAGCCCTCTTTTACAGGGCATGCATGTTCCTTGTGGCCCAGTGAGCCACAGTGGTTGCAAATGGGTGGTGCACATTCCGGTGTAACTCAGAATGCAGCTGACTGGCCCCCATCTGTGAAGTGAAATTCTGCTGCATGGGGAATTCTGGATAAATCCTCTTCCACTTCTGGGAAGGGGTTGATTACAGTGATAGCTTTGCCTGTGCACATGTTGGGCATTAAGCGAAATTGCTGTAATTCAAGTTGTTGGATTTCTCCGTAAGCCACAAGACCTTTGCAGAGCTCCTCCTCAATTACCTTATGAGGAAGGTTGGTGGGGAGCGAGTCAAAGGAGATGAACAAAGTTTTCACTTTGTTCCATCTGGTGCGCGCGGTGCGCACAATTTTTTGCCCTCAGGGAGGGCAATTTCCACACAGATTTTTGCTGCGGCATCAGCTTCATTGGCTGTTTCAAAACCAATATTGATTCAGCCGCAGCCCATGTTGTTGGTGGCTATGTACACTGCGTGAGGGAAAAGTGAGGGCTGTGCCTCACATGTTTTCTCCCACAGGGTCGGTGACTCATCCCCAAGGAAGAGTCTGATCCTGTGTTCCACCTTTGACAAAAGGTTGGTTAAATTGAATGTACATGTGTTGCGCGTGCTTTACAGTAAATACCATAAACCCAGATGGTGTCTGAGTTTGCAATTTTTTTATGGCTTGGGTTCCTGGTCCCCCTCCAGGGCGTTTCTTGCCCCTAGTTGCACCATTAAGCGCACCGCTTGCTGCAACGCTCGCCCAAGTTGTATTATTTTTGTTATTAAAGTCGCCCATCTTTCCTGTGTGATTATGCAAATTTGCTGTTTGAATCAAATCGTAGTAACTAAAGTAATTGTTATGAAAAAGAAAAGCTTACTTTTACTTTTTGTTTCTCCTTAAAATAAGCGAGTTTATTAGTGTTTTTTATTAGCTTTTTAACTGATTTGAAAAAGGATAAGGTTCTCAATTTGACCTGTATCTATGTTTTTTCTATGTTTGTATGTGCATAACTCCACTACAGGACCAATTTAGGTAAACTTTTCTAAAATGAAAGATGATGCTTTAACTTAGGTACCATACCAATCTGTAAGGATTGGTATAATAAAAAGATTTTATACAAGAAGTGAAAAATTATATATGTTCATAATAAATTGGATATTCTTTGACAAGTGATTAGTGGGTGTAGTAATCCAGCTAGTGGTGTGCTCGCTGGTGCTAAATGCCACTGGATTCCACAACATTTTTATTATCGTAAATTTAAAAACACTAATAAAATAAAAGGTTGAGTTTTTAATCTTTTCTTAGTGCAAGCGCAGGAAGAGAAAAATGAACTCTCTCAATATCAGACCCTTCATTATTTATACTGAATCAAGTGTCAAGGGAAATTCAATGATACATAGTAATAGCTTAGACTGGTCCAAATTAGGAAATATGGGATTTCACCATATTGAATCTTGGAAAACTCACTTCACTTTGGCTAAATGATGGGTTGGGGAATTATTCTTTGACAAGAAGTACCATGGAGTAAAAATAGATAAATTTTAGCCATTCCCCATTAACTAAAATTATTTCACCTTGGGGGACCTCCACCATGCCTATAAAAGGGGGTGGTCCCTATTTAGGCATTTGAAGAGAATTGAATACAGCAGGGGGAGAAACCACCAATGGACTCTCCAAGTTCCTTCAAGTGGCTGGAGCAATTTAACTGCCTGACTTTGTGCTAATTAACCATTTAATATTCATGAACTCTCTTTAACCGCTCAAAGTCACTTTTGAGCGATTTTAAATTTAAGTTTATTTATCTACAGCCATCTGCCCAAAAACCTATTCTTTGATGTCCTTGGCTCTGCCGCCTGCCACCCCAGTGTGGGGTAGCAGTGCACCCCCACCTAGCGTTTTCCGCCCTGCAGGCAAGCGCGTTTGGACGGGTTCAAACATCCCGCCCACTGCTTCCAACCGTTTTGTCCCCCCACGGGACTTAGCGCTCCACCTGGCGCGCGTCCACCCTTCTCGCCCCCATCCTCTCGCCCTCCCTCGCTCTGCTATCCGCTATTGCCTCAGAGTGGACTATGGGCGTTTGTTCCCATATGCCAATAAGGCAATTATTGACCTATCCACTACAGCCTTTGCGCCAGCTGGCTTTATAGACTTCCGCCCTTTTAAGGGCTACTTTGACGTTGGGTTCCAATCTGAGGAGGATGCTGAAGCGGCAGCACAAACTCCTCTAATTTATAAAAAAAACCCATTCCCACAACCCGTACTCGCCTCCCTTCAGACACCACGCTAGTGGTATCCTTTGCAAATCTCCCATCCCACCTTCCACCCCAGGTTTTGTATGACCAGTTGGTCGCGGGGCTCATGTCTTATGGCACTCAGCCCAACCTCATCTTTGCCATTCCATCTGGTGCAGAACGCCTTGCTGCTCCTCGTGCAACAGCCACCATCATACCACACCACCCTACCATAGCCCAACAAATCCCACCCCGCGCTAGTGTGGCTGCAGCGCCAGATCATTTCTTTTGGGCTCGGGTTGATAATGGTAGGCAGATTTGTTCCCTCTGCTTTGGCATCGACCATGCAAAAAGAGCGTGCCCTAAGGCCAAATCCGCTGATGCAACTTCTGAGCCCCCCTCTGGAGGTTCAGTATGGGGCACTTTGCTGCCCCCTCCCACCCTCCAATCTCGTTCAGTGGGCCCACATGGAAAATCAGCCCCACCCAAAACCTCCATCCTCACTCTCCCACCTAAATCTAAGCCAGCCAATCAGAGCAATGCTTGGACCAACATTCACACCCAAGCAGCTGCCCATTCGCCCAATCCTACCCACTCAAATTTAAATGCCACTATTCCAGTGAACCAAAATCCATGGGATCTATTGGCTGAAACTGACAATTCAGGTAATGTCCTCATTAGTAAGCATACAGGTCAACCTCTCTGCCATGGCGATTATGGTCGGGCAGAATTTTTCCTTCCTGACTTCGATGAAACCCCTACCCCTCGCCATTTCGCTCCTCTACCCAATACAGCCCCTTCCAAAGTGACCACCAGCTCGCCTTAGCTGCGGTGGCCTCTCCTCATTGCCCAAAACTACGCACCGCGGTGGCCCAGTCAGTGGCTCAGCTCCAGCATGGCCTGCCCACCATCTTCTTCCCCCCGACTTCCCTGAATCTCCCTGCAGTGACATCTCAAAACTATTTGATGATGCTGAAATCGCTGTTATGAATGTCGCAACGCTTGCTTCATTCAACCCCTCAGCCAAAATCACCCGCCACAGTATCTCCCTTTTCACCCAACTTCCTGAAGCCCGCAAAGAAGCTGAAGTTCTCCTCGCAGCTTTTGTTAAAACACTTTCCCATCATTATCTTGATGCAGAAGTGGAAAACTCCTACTACGCTGACCTCAGCCCCCACTATGCAGATGCCCCAACGCCCTGGCTCTCTGCTCTGATCCGGTACTGTAACCAACACCCCTTGATCGAGGTGGGTCTTTCTGAAAACCAACCCCCCGACCCCTCCTCACCCTCTGCCATGGTGGGTTAAGCAGTTTCTGCTTCCCACCTGGTTAGTAGTTTGTTTTGCCATTTTGAGTGTTGTGATCAGTACTGTCTGTCCCCTGGTCAGCATACCTCGAATAAATCTAACCATTTAATATTCATAACAGTGTTACCCAAATTTGTGGGGTTCCACCAAGAATTGCACAGGGCCTTTTGGCAATAAAATCGTTACTAATATTTAAATTAATCTTATCATTATCACGGACTTGTAAATTTCCAACTTTTCCCCTTTTTAGCCAAGTTTGCCTTAAAACATTCTTGATATAAAGCTGGGAGGGCAAATGGCCAACGTCGCCCCCCTCAAGGGTGTTGAGGGGAGAATAGGGCTGTAGGAAACAACCATGTACCCAATTGATAGTAATCCCTGTAGCCAAGGACTTTATAGAGTACTCATTTACTCTCTTGTAGGCGATGGTGAAAGGACCCTCCCAAATTGATCCAAGTTTACCTCTTCTAGGAGTGATGCAGTTATGGTAGTATAATACCATGTCAGACAATTAAAATGTGGATAGTGAATGGTTTGGAGCTTATTGGAAGCCTGCCCTTCTTTAGTCACCATTTTTACTAAATTGGTCTTAGCCTCAGATTGAAGTTGAATGATGCGCTGAGTCAGTCTTCTCATGACTTTCTCAGGTTTCTCAACTCTAAAGTAGAATAGATCTTTAGCTTTGAGGGAAGGTATTTCTGTTTTCCGCCCGTAGAAACAATGAATGGGGACATTTTCAAGATCCGGTGATAACAAATCTGGTAGGCCATAAGGACACTGGGTAAGAACTTATCCCAGTAAAGTGGATCATAAAAGGCCATTTTTCATAGGATCGAGACCAAGATTTCATTTTCTCTTCTCCACAGTCTCATTGGCAATGGATTATATGGAGCTGAGAAAATTTGTTGGTCCCCATAAAATTAGCCAGGATTTTGCTACTCTGGAGGTGAAGTTCTTACCATTATCGCAGAATATTACTTGAGGACAGCTATGTTGAGAGAAAATGTTCTGATGTAAAAATGTGGCTGTGGCCTTGGCCATTTGGGCAGGGAGAGCTACGGCTTCAATTCAATTAGTGAAGAGGTAAATGGCTATGAGGATAAAATGTTTCCACCAGTAGTCTGAGGGAGGGGACCAGCTACTTCCTTACTGATGGTATGGAACGGTTGTTGAGGGGTAGTTGGCTGATACTGGTATCTAGTCTTAGAACTGGATTGCTTCTTACACATGAGGCAGGCTTCAAAGGCGTCAACAATATATTACATAATTCTGTCCCAATAGTACCAATCCTTTATTCACTCATAAGTCTTCTGTGCCCCTCCATGATTGATAGTGGAGTGAGCTTCTAGGGTAGCAGGTATGTGTTCCAAGGGATAAAGGTAAGGCAGCCATTTTGATCCCACCTGCTTATACAACTTACCATTCTCCACTTTAGTGTTGTGGGAGTGGCGGTATAACATCTTCTGGACAGGCTCATCCTCATCCTCCCATTCATTTGGGGTCATTAAGAGGTCATGTAACCTTTCAGCCTCACTATTATCTAAATGAGGGACTAGCAGCTGAGTCAACCCATCAACATTCATGTGATGGGTCCCAGCATGGTGTTAAACTTTCATGTTGTAATGTAGGATCTTTAGAGCCCAGCGATCTAACCGGTCAGTAGAATCATATTCTGTGACCACTTCAACAAAGCGTGGTCTGTAACTACAGTGAAGGTGGTCCCATATGGGAAGGGCAGTAGTGCTTTACAGCTAACAAAAAGGCAAAGCACTCATTCTATGTAACGCTGTAGTTGTATTTCGCCTTTGAAAGCATTTTACTGAAATAAAATACTGGATGATCAACACCCTTTTTCATAGAACTGGGCTAAGATGGCCCCAACGGCATAGTAAAAGGCGTCAGTAAACAAGATAAAGGGTTTACTATAATCTGGGTGCCATAGGATAGTACATTGTTGTAGCTGTTGCTTTAGCGTCTCAAAAGTGGCCTTTTGTTCAACACTTCAATAAAAAGGGGTATTCTTGGTTAATAAACGGACAAGGGGCTCTCTGAGTTGGGCAAACTTAGGGTTAAAATGATGGTAATACCCCATCATCCCTAGAAATAACTGATTATCCCATAGATTTTTAGGGGGCAATTTGAAATTTGCTTCAACATTGTCTTGTATAAGTTTAAATCTTTTTTGGGAAATGGAGTGGCCTAATAAATTCAATTTCTTTAGGAAGAAGGTACACTTTGAGGGTTTCAACTTAATATTTGACTTATATAACCGTTGTAACACCTCCTTTAAATGATCAAGAAATCGTTAAAGGTGTTTGAGAAAACCGTGATGTCATCAAGATAGACAATGACACAAGTTAACTTGAGGCCCTGCAAGATGTGATCCATTACACGCTAGAAAGATGCAGGTGCGTTGCACAACCCTGTGAGGTAATTGTGTGAATTGGAAGAGACCCTCACTACAAATAAGAGCGCATTTCTCCTGATCCTGAGGAGGAAGGTCCATTTGCAATTAGCCACTAGCCAAGTCCATTGCAGAGAAGTTAGATCTGGATAGTTGTGCTAGGGCGTCATCAATGCGGGGATAGGATAAATTTTTTTGTGAGGTTATTTAATTTGCAGTAATCCATGACTATATGATGACATCCATTTTTCTTTTTATTAGCAAAAGTGGGGAAGACCAAGGACTTTGTGAAGGAACTAGTAGCCCCACATCTAATAACTGCTGGAGCTCTGTCCTCATTTTTTGCCCTCCACCTTTGACTTATAATAAGGTTTGGACCTAATAGGACTTACATCACCTACATTAATGGAGTGGCTCCAACCCTTCATGTGTCCATAGTAATTATCTGACTTTAAGAATATGTTGCTATAGTCGTCTAGTAGAGTATGAACTTTTTCCAGCTCATCTGGGGTTAGCTCATCCGAGATATGGATGTTAGGTAAAGTACATACCATGTTATCCATTGGCAAGCCCAAATCCGTCATAGAGCCAAGGTGATGGATACGCACAATGTCTCCCACTGGGATTAAGAAGCCTTGGCCAATTTCCTGATGTTTTCTTATAACTATGTCCTTGCCAGGGAGGCCTTCCATTAGAATAGTAATAGGCCTCTGGTAGGCTAGGTCTAATATCCCAGGCAATACCTGAGGCTTCAAGGGGCTAACGCCCTCAAGACTTATAATATGCAACAAGCAGTGATGTGGAATTTGGAGCATGAATTTTGTGTCAACCACTCATTGTTCACCAGAATTAATTACAACCTTGTCTGCAGCATAGGAAGGGATACCGTCCATGGCATTCACTGAATCGGGAAATTTCTTTGTGTTACTCCCTGAGGTGGAGTAGTGCAAAGGCATAGCAGAAAAGTGGCATTTAACAAGGCAAGAGTACTCATTTTTGCTGGGATCTTTATTTGAAAGTACTAAAGGGGCTTTGTAGTTGAGTAATGAGAAGACACCTTGCTACAGGTTGATTATTCCTTCGTACTTAATTATAAATTGGGTACCTATGATCATATCATAAGTGTTATTGTCCAAAGCCACTGCTGGGACTGATAAGATGAGCTTCCCAATTCAAATGGAAAGGGAAGAGTATGCTCCAATGGCATAGGTGTTATTTGGGCTTGCGGTTCCAAATTCTTGAGTGTATTCCAAGACATGCGCTAGTTTTATCTTTTTGTTCAGCTTAGTGGAGACCACGTTAACCGGGGAGCCAGTGTCCTTGATGGCCATTACTCAGACTTTTGGAATGACCACTTCAAACTTTGTAAATGTTCCTCCAAAGTTAGGTGATAAAGCTGTGCCCTCCTTGAGCCAGAAAGTGGAGATTAGTTTTTGAGCAGTCTCAGGGTATCTATCCAAAATTGATTTCTTAGTATGGACCCACTGTTGAGGTCAAATTAAGTCAGCTAAGAACTGATCGCCATCGCTTGTGGTGTCAATGACTCTTGTACACACTAGAATTTGGCTGAGGTACGTTTTCTCAGGTATGGTGGTCTATCTAATCCTCTATCGTTCAAATGATCAGGAACCTCCACTTCTGTGGGTGCTCCCAATATATAGTAACCAACATCTTCATAACCCCCTCAGATTCATCACAAAGGTTATTTTCAACCACTGGCTAGGCCACACTTGAGATAGTGGAGATGGCCACATGAGGCTGGGTAGCTATCTTCTGACTATACATTTTTTCAGCAAGCCCTTTATTGTCACAGAGGTTACCCTTAGGGCGCGCAACTACCAGCTTGGCTGGAGGGGAAGGCACAGAGGCTTTAGTAAGCTTGTGCGGGATTATAGTATTAACTACTTTACAGGTCTCCAATATACAGGAGGACGCGATATCTGGTTTAAGTTGCACTAAGGAAGCAGGTTTCAATAGGAGGATAGGCACAGGTGGGCTCACCCCCAACTGTTCTTCATGAGAAAGCTCCTCAACGGTTAGAACTGAAGGTTTCATCTCAGCTTCACTTGTTGCACATGAATGGAAATTGGCAACGTCTAATAGAGCCTCTTTTATGCCGCAGATGGTTATAAAGTGACGTTTCACTGAAATGATATGCCTGGCGAGAGAGGGTTGAAAATCTAACCCAGTTAACATGGCTGCAATAGCATCATCCAGGGTTAGCATGTTAGATGTTGTCAACCTTTGCGCAGTGAGGTAAAATTGCTCAGCAAAGGCAGCGGTTGGTTGCCCTCATATATGCTAAGGCGCATAATGGCCTGTTTTCCTTATCAAGACTCTGCTTTGATCTGAATTCAGCTAAAAGAGTCTCATTCACCTCTGATAAGGTGCGCAGAGTGTCTATATAAGGTACTATCATCTCTTGTGCCAAGCGACTTAAGCAAGGAAGGATGCATTGAACTTTTTGCATATCCAATGCCATGCATGGCAGCTTCATAAAAATACAAAAAAGCAAGCAATGTTTCCTTCACCTGTGGTGTTTTTGTCTATAAAAGGGGGTTTTAATGGGTTTTGCTCAAGCTCTTTGAGATGGGATAAATCGCTGGCAAGTTGCTTTTCCAGGGCAACTATTATTAATTTGGTTGGAAGGGGAAGTATTGGAGTGCTAAAGCTTTTCTCTCTCGTTGCAATCTCTTTTGCAACTTATTTAATTCAAGTCTGATTCTAGTTTGATAATCTCACAGAGGAGATTAGTCTGCGCCCATGTCAGGGAGCAGTTGGGCAAGTAAGTTAAGAGGAGCAGGTGGTAGGCCCATGGCCTCAAACGTTCAAAAATGCCCCGGAGAAACTGGCAGAATAGAAAAAATAAAAAACTGGTGGTCACTATTTCCCCAGAAATCCTCGCTTGGCAAGCGCGATGCAACCAGTACATCAACACGCCGCACTCCCAACCACTTTTATCGGTGGAATATGGAGTCCATGTGTTTCTAGACATCCAACAAACAGCTCTATGGGAAAAATTTTGTGGGGATGTGCACACCTTTTTCCTGACCGCGGTGTACGTCGCACCTCACTCCATTTCAAACGGTTGGCTGGACCTCAGTTTCAAAAACAAGGAGGCAGCAGACAAAGCTGCTGCAGTGTGCATAGTGATTGACCTCCCCAAAGGGCAACGGGTCATCAAAACCAAATGCACCAGATGGACAAAATCCAACCAAATTTTCCTCACATTTGACTTTTTGCCTACTACGGTCAAACGTGCCATTTTGGAGCAGCATTTGAAAGATGTTCTCACCATATATGGCGAAATAAAATCTTTTGAGATGCAACGCTTTATGCTGATGCCACACCTGTGCACCGGCAAAGCCATCGCAGGTCTGACCCCAACTGAGGAGATCACGAAGGACCTAACCCAGATCCCACACTCCACATATATCAATATTGAAGGGCATACCACCCACCCTTTCCGGGTAACTGTATACAAAGCACCCCCCATCTGCACCCACTGTGATGCGTTTGGCCATAAGGCACACGCATGCCCCACCTAGGAGGGCATCATATTCTAAGAAAACCCTCGGCAGCCATGGTCAGCAGAGAGGCGCACTACAAGCCAACCACAAGCACCAAAGAGGCTTTCCCATGGGGAGCACAAGGCTGCTACCTACTGGTAAAACCTATCTCCCCTCAAGAGCAGAAGAAGGCCAAACAGGCCCATAGGGCCGCGGCCAAGGAAGCAGCCAAAGTCACCTCCACTATCCCACACTCCCAACGCCAGGAGGACATCAAAACCTTCACGGCGGAAGTAACTTGGGAATCCATCAACCAATCTGATTGGGAAGCCCATGCCAATTGGGCCAACCAATCTGAGGATCCGATGGGTGACTCGATCTCACCTGACCTTTACAACCAAGCTCTGGTTGAAGCCAACTTGATTCCAACCTGCCTGAAAAAAAAAAAATTTTGACCTGAATGTTGGTACACTGAACTCATCCACACCACAAAAATTTGCTCAACATTGGGGAAACAAAAAGCGAAGGCAAAACCCAATGCAAACCTTTCTGCTAAAATTAACAAAACCACTGATAGCGTTGTTGCAAACACCCGCGCTGCTGTGAAGGCCCGTGGGGATCTAGAAGAGGCTAGTGGGCCTGGTGCCCACCCCCTCACACCTAAGGTGCGATGGGGGAAACCTTCACTTTAGGGATGTTGAATTTCACCGGACTCAAGGCCTCGCTGTCCTGGGCTAGGAAACTGAGTTTCTTACAAAAAAATTTACCCATGGATATCCTGGTCATCCAGGAGTCCCACTGTCTGCAAGGTTCTGAGGATGCTTGGAAAACCATGCTCCTCCCTTCCCTATCCTTTTGGTCAGAGCACTGTGGGGTGCTAGTTAAGAAAAACAATTTTTCAATTTTTATCATCAGAATCCTTCCTCAATGGCTGAGTCCTCTTTGTCACTTTCTCGTGGGCTGACGTGGTGCATGCTATTGTCAACATCTATGCCCCAACCTGTGCACAAGAGCATCAGGAACTTTTTTCTTTGGTCAAATCCCTCCCATTACCCCCAGACCCTTTCATAGTCGGTGACATGAACTGTTGACTAAACACACCCATGGATCGTTTGCCTTCCTCCTCCCACGCCCCCAGGATCATGTAGAACTTCGCGTTCTAAAGGCCACCCTTGGGTTAATAGATGCGCTGCCATGGCAAGCCCCACTGCTCAAAAACATGACGCGCCCCCACATCCACAATGGCCAATTAAGGTCCATGACCCGCATCAACCTTATCCTCACGCCAGAGAAATTTCAATCTCACATTTCCCACTTCCAAACAACAAAAATTGAATTCTCTGACCACCAGCTGGTCTCAATAACCTACCACTTACCTGTCACAGTGGCTAAGGCCCCACATTGGCGCAAACTCCACCCTCCCAAACTTGCGTCGCCAGGTCTTTCCACTTGGGTGGAATCAGCAACTTTGGCAAAATAGTTTATTACACCATTTTGCGCGGACCCAATTTCCAAATGGTCAGCCTTCAAAGAGGATACCATCCACCACTCTCGCCACTTCTCAACCTGACACTCACGAGCCACATTGACCATCAATTCGCGCGCTCTGGCAGAGTTGGCACACCTGGAGTCCAATATCCCAGCCACAGGCTACAGCCTTGCATGGGGCTGGAAGTGGGTGGAGTCAGCCGCCCACCTCAACACGCTCAAAAGGCAACACAAACATCAGGTTTATGTTCAATACAGGTCCAAACGCATTACAGAGGGTGATAAATGCACCACATATTTTTTTAAAAATTCTTTGCACTATGCCAGAGTGTGGCCTGCACACAGGTGTGGAGATTGGATGATTCTGTCACGGATACACCAGCTGAAGTGGCAATTGAAATACAAAAATATTACTCTGAGTTATACCAATCCGATCCAATTCAGCTGGCCAAAGTGGCAAAAATTTTTGACTGAACCCACATCCACACCATTTCCCGATACCCAGAATTAATGAATTTGATTACTCCAAATGAACTCTGGACAGCCATCCGCGGTGCACCAAATTGGAAATGCCCAGGCTCAGATGGCATTCCATATGAATTCTACAAAAAGTACTTCAAATATGTATCCCCACTGCTGCTTGCCTCCCTTAACCAGAGCCTTCTGGAAACGCGCCTCCTACCAGGAGGACATGAGGCCTTCACCATCACACTCTTCAAGAAAGGGAACAAGATAGACTTAGCCAACTGGCGCCCCATTTCTTTAACTAACATGATATAAAAATTTTAACTAAAATCATGGCTAACTGTTTAGGGATTGTAGCATCTGCCACCATCTCCCTAGAACAATTCAGTTTCATACCCAGAAGGTCGATTTTGGACAACGTGCACTCTGTGGCTAACGCATGCCAGTCCACAGCCTCTAGGGCACTTGTATTCTTGGACCAACAGAAGGCCTATGATAGAGTAAACTGGGAATACCTCAGGGCCTGCCTCCATCAATTCCGCTTACCCCCTCGCTTCATCAACTGGGTAATGCTGCTCACAGAATCTGCAACAATGGCAGTGCGTGGCCCTGGCTTCCTAAAGGAAGTAGTCCGTCCTCAAAGGGGCTTATGACAAGGGGACCCCCTTATCCCACTCTTATACAACTTCAGCCTTGACCCACTACTTCAAAACGTGAATGCCCACCTCACTGGGGCCCATGTACCAGGCAAGCCCCAGTCAAGATGATGGCGTTTGCAGATGACTGTGTGGTTGAGGTGTCTAATAATAAAGACGCACGCGCACTTGAAGCTCTCATCCAGCAGTATTCCCGGGTAAGTAATGCTGCACTGAACGCTTCCAAAACTGAAATCATCGTCCTTGGTCGGTATCAAACCTGTTGGGCCCCAGCGACCAGTGCCCAGCCTGGCCCATCTGCTTGAACACGTGCTCGCCCTCACAGCTCACCCCACACCGCCCCACTAGTGCTCCGCTTTGTGCCACGCCCTACCATAGGGCCTGTCCACCATCTGGGCGTGTGGGTGGAGGCAGGCGGGTATGCATCAGCAGTAATGGAAAGTCATATTTTAGACAACGTGACGAAGCGCATCGCCTCCCTCAGAGCCCACCCTACTTCTCTTACTAACAGGGTTGTTTTAGCCAACTCTATGCTCTTCTCCAAAGTCTGGTTTGGAGCCCACGCCATCCCCTTCTCCCCAGGCTTTTTCAAATCCTTGTATGCCCTTCTGCAAGGATGGCTTTGGTCAGGCCGCCCACCACCAGTACAGCTAGAGGTCATGTTTGGCCCTCATCATCATGGTGGCATGGGCCTGCTTGACTTCAAAGCCCATGCTGCCAAGATCCTGGGCACCTGGATCGCGGCTGTCACCGCCCCTATGCTCCCCTCCCAACACTGGTCCTGCGCGGCCCGCTCCAACTTCTCCCACGCCTTGGGCCTTAACAATACATCAAACCCTCACTCCTTGATAAAATACCTGGCTTCCCACCCATCAGCCACAGGTCCTCACGGGACTAAAACCCACTACAAATGAATCCTCCTCTCTATGCAGAGCGCTGAGTGGAGAATTCATATCAGTGGACACACAGCCCAGAGAGGCCGCCCCTCTCCTCAGTTCACACAAGAGGTACAGGGGTTACCCATTCAAGATAGCGTGATCCCCACACGGCCCCATGTCCTATCCAGGGTGGACTACCTGGACATGATGGACATCTCTTACTCCATTGAGACTCAGAAGAATATTTGGAAGTACGCACACCATCCTCTGTTGCAGCCTCAAATCCATTCCCATGTGTGGTGCTGCCTGAGGCGGGTGTACCATATGGCTGAGCGCTCTAACGCTTTACACTCATCCTGCGTCATATGTGGCCATTATGGAACGCTGTTCCACCGCATGGAGAAGTGTCCTACCTCTAAAGTGATCTGGCTTGAAGTTCAACGTCTGCTTGGCCAGGATCAAACACATCCCTTCAGTCGGTCAAGATATATATTTTGCTTTATCAATGGCCTCCCCCTTCCACCCTCGCTCCATGCTCTGGTGGTTGCAATCGCCATGTGGACCATCCACACGATTGTCTTGGATGCCATCGCAGGCTCCACCCCCACCCTCCCAGAATCTGTCCACAGATTCTGGTCTCATTTGGTGGACCACTTTCAGGCGTGGATATTTGGATACCTTCCACTGCATCGCTGACAGCTGGTCTCCTCCTGGTTCCCAGTTTGGTTCATCAAATCAGACCCTTTCTTCCACACGTGTTCAATTGTGGCTATGGCCCCTTCACACGTTCCCTCCCCCTCCCCATAGTGGCGTTCCCGCTGGCAACAAGAGATAGCATCGCTTCTCTGGGGTGCCTTCCCTGCTATTAAGTTTTGTTTCTTTTGGGTCAAATTTGGAAGTGTCCATCCCGTAGTCAGCCTTCCTCGCAATAAATCAAGGAAGTATTGGAGTGCTACAAACTTTGAAAACCTCCATTTTTGAATAGTTTGGTTTTAGGTGTACAGGGTGACCCTGTAGCGGGCTTCACTTTTTAGGGATCCAGCTGATGGTGTGCTCGCTGGTGCTAAACACTGCTGGATTCCACAACAGTGAATTTATTTTAAACTAAAAAACATTAATAAAATAATAAGTTGGGTTTTTATGCTTTTATTAGTGCAATCATGGGAAGAGAAAAATGAACCCTCTCAATATCAAACCCTTCAGTATTTAAACTGTGTCAAGTGTTGAGGAAAATTCAATGATACATTTATATTAGCTTAGACTAGTCTAAATTAGGAAATATGTGAATTTGGCCTATTAAAGCCTGGAAAATCTCACTTCTATCTGGCTGAACAATGGATGAGGGAATTATTATTTCAAAAAAAAGTTGTACCCATGGGGTAAAGATTTAATAGATTTCAGCCAATCTCAATTAGCTAAAATTATTTCACCTTGGGGTACCTCCACCATGCCTATAAAGAGGGTGGTTCCTTCTTAGGTGTTTGAAGGGAATTGGATGTAAAAGGGTGGAAATCACTGATGGACTCCACAGGTTCTCTCATGCATTTGGAGCAATTTGATATGCCCAACTTCATGATAATTGCCCATTTAATACTCATAACAGCGTTACCCAAATTTTTGGGGCTCCTCCAAGAACTGGCCAGGGTCTTTTAGCTGATAAAATCATTATTATTATTTAAATTAATACTCTCAGTATTGCAGACTTAAAAATTAGGGGTGGAAGGTGAGTCAGTAGGGAATATGGCTACCAACCTGAAGGTTGTAGGTTTGATTCCTTCCCTTTGCACATTGATCAGGGTGCTAACCAAAGAAAGCTATTGGTAGTTAGTAGGTCTAATAACATGAAACCTTACCCATGATGTAACCAGAAAGCTACAAGTCCCAATCCAGAGGTGGAAAAACTTTCTACAATGGAGTTGACCCTGCTCAGGTTTCATGTCAATACATTCTTTCTATTTCAGTAATGTCCATCCCCTGGTTGGCTTTCCTAGAATAAATAAAAGACTTGTAAACATTTGACATTTCCCCTTTTTTGGCCAATTTTGCCCCAAAACATTCTTATCCTGAAGCCAGGAGGGTAAACATCCAACAGTGGGTATTCAATTGATTTGATAGCTTTAAATATGATGTCATTTCTTAATTATAATGTTATTTTATATATTAAACATTTTTGAAAGTGATGGTATCAATTGTGACTCTAGTTTATCATTGGATAAACTTAATTTTGATATTGGAAAATTGATAGTTTTTAATTGACTTTAGTTTTTTATAAAATGTATAGATTCAATGGTGGTTGATTGTGAGACTAGTATTTTAGGTAATCGAGGTGGGTTGAACTTGGGACAAATATACCACACTGAGTTTTTTTAAGCCTGTGCTGGTTTCAAACCTACTTAAATCAAAGCCCTACCCAGAGTGGAGCATGAACCACCCCACTATGCTACAACTCCTCTATGAGACTATTATTTTGGTAGATGGATTTTGATATGTTTACAGTAATTAAACCTATCTATTTAACTAAGTAAATACTAAATTGCATAGTAAAACCATTAAATCTGTCAAATCAACTAAAAACCAACCACTCAACCAAAACTAATCAAATCCATTGCTGTAACCAATCACCAATTGTATACAGAAATCAGTGAGACTATTGAATTAAACAAATAACCACCAACCACTTACCCAAACCAATGAGGCTAATGAATTGATAAAACTTCCATTAGCTTAATCAAAATTATTGAGCCTATCAAAATGACCAAATTAACCACAAACCAATCAGGAAAATTAATTTAAAGATTACCATTATAGTTTATATATCATTGATACATTCTATATATGACTTTTATTTATAACTTTATAATTAAGAAAATGAAAAACAGCCTAAGATGGTTCCCTATATATATTATTATTTGTGTCAAGTTTAAGTAATTTTGGTAGATTTTTTGTGAGATAATATATCTTATGTATACAATGATTTTTATATAGAAATAGGGAGTGTCCAAAAAATATATAGAGATAGTGAGTTTATAAAAAAGTGAGAAAAAAGAAGCAACTTTGAAAAAAGCACTATTTTCTCGCAAAAAAACCTGCTTTCAAAAAAATTGGGGAAAAGAACTGCCCACAAAATCTTTTTGGAAAAAAACTCATTCAAACTTTTTAAGGAAAAAGAACCTCCTTTATAAAAAGCACTAAAAAGTATAAAACAATTGAGAAATTATGAATACTTATATATATTCGAGGTGGGTTGACCTTGGGACAATTATACACAACGAGAATTTTTCTAGCCAGTACAGGTTTCGAACTGGAAACCTGCAATAGGGTGGAAGCAGTTTTACCTGCCAGGCTAACCACGCTTGAAATTATAAATACTTAAAAGCATCTTTGAAGTTGGCACCATATACCAACCTGACTTATAGAATTTTGTTCACAAATACAAATTAGAGCTTATATTGGATTGGATCCAAGTGTAAACTATAAGCAACTTAGAATACACAATGATGAGTATATATTATAAATGACCATCTAGTACTAAAAAGTATATATTATAAATAGCCATTATAAGTCGGTTTAAAATTGTTGCTGCCTTCAAAAAGGGTTTTATTGAATATTCATATTTTCTCATATATGTTATACTTTTTAGTGCCTTTTATAATGTTCTTTTCCCCTTTTTTATTTTAATTCATAATCATAAAGTTTTTAGACTTATCATGATAAGCCATAGAGTGTTCCAATATATAATAGACTAAGAGTACTTTTATACGATCAACCGTTTTCAATAGAGTTGGTCCCATGGTCCTCCTACCTCGAATAAATTTTTATACGATCAACATGTTAAGATATCTCAAATGGGTCCTTTGTTTGATTAGTGACATTTTTTTCTTATGCATCAACCCAATACACAGCGCTTAACCCTTTCAGTCATTTTCAAAAAAATCATCTGTTTTTTTGGCCTTAAATTTGGCACGAATTTCTTAGCCGACGTTCACTCTTTTTGTAATTATTTTGGTCCTTGTCCGTAACATAAATATCTAGTAGATTTGGTCTTTGTTCGTAACAAATTTTTGGTAAATTTGGTCCTTGTCCGTAACATAATTTTTGGTAAATTTGATCCTTGTCCGTAACACGAATATTCGACAAATTTTGAAATAAATATATGTAAATCTCATTTTTTGGACGCATATATGCGTTTTTAGATTTACATGTCCCTTGGTTTTTGGACGCATATATGCGTTTTTAGATTTACATGTCCCTTGGTTTTTGGACGCATATATGCGTTTTTTTAGTACTAGATGGTCCCAACCCAAGGGGGGATTCATCGATGTCATATATGCGTTTTTAAATTTACATGTCCCTCAGTTTTTGGACGCATATATGCGTCGAATGATTGAAAGGGTTAATATGTATCTTAAGCTTATTGCATAAAACAAGCTAATGAACAAAAATACTAGGCGCCAATTTTTTGCTACTCTTTAGTTACAGGATATAGATCACATGCCTTTTAGGAATAGAATACCAGAAGTTTAATAAAAGTCATAGATCTAAAGTTAAGCATATTTTCAATTTATTCGAGGTACGCCAACCAGGGGATGGACAGTACCAATCACAACACTCAAAATGATAAAACAAAACTACTAACCAGGTGGGAAGCAGAAACTGCTAACCCACCATGGCAGAGGGTGAGGAGGGGTTGGGGGGTTAGTTTTCAGAAAGACCCACCTTGATCAAGGGATGTTGGTTACAGTATCAGATCAGAGCAGAGAGCCAGGGCATTGGGGTATCTGCATAGTGAGGGTTGAGGTCAGCATAGTAGGAGTTTTCCTCTTCTGCATCAAGATAATGATGGGAAAGTGTTTCAATAAAAGCTGCGAGGAGAACTTCAGCTTCTTTGCAGGCTTCAGGAAGTTGGGTAAAAAAGGGAGATACTGTGATGGGTGATTTTGGCAGGGTTGAATGAAGCAATCATTATGATATTTATAACAGCAACTTCAGTATCATTAAATAGTTTTGAGATATCACTGCAGGGAGATTCAGGGAAGTCAGGGGGAAGAAGAGGGTGGGCAGGCCATGCTGGAGCTGAGCCACTGACTGGGCCACCGCAGTGCATAGTTTTGGGCAATGAGGAGAGGCTACTGCAGCTAAGGCGAGCTGGTGATTACTTTGGAAGGGGGCTGTATTGGGCAGAGGAGTGAAATGGTGAGGGGTAGGGGTTTCATCAAAGTCAGGAAGGAAAAATTCTGCCCAACCATAATCACCTTGGCAGAGAGGTTGACCTGTATGCTTACTAATGAGGATATTACCTGATTTGTCAGTTTCAGCCAATAGATCCCATGGATTTTGATTCACTAAAAATAGTGGCATTTGAATTTGGGTGAGTGGGATTGGGCAAATGGGCAGCTGCTTGGGTGCCAATAGTGGTCCAAGCATTGCTCTAATTGGCTGGGATAGATTTAGGTGGGAGAGTGAGGCTGGAGGTTTTGGGGGGGCTGATTTTCTATGTGGGCCCACTGAATGAGATTGGAGGGTGGGAGGGAGCAGCAAAGTGCCCTATACTGAACCTCCAGAAGGAGGCTCAGAAGCTGCAGCAGCGGACTTGGCCTGAGGGCATACTCTTTTTGCATGGTCAAGGCTAAAGCAGAGGGAACAAATCTTCCTATCATTATCAACTGAGCCCAAAAGAAATGATCAGGTGCTGCAGCCATACTAGTGCAGGGTGGGATTTGTTGGGCTATGGTAGGGTGGTGTGATATGATAGTAGCTGTTGCCTGAGGAGCAGCAAGGCACTCCACACCAGATAGAATGGCAAAGATAAGATTGGGCTGAGTGCTATAAGCCATGAGCCCCATGACTAACAGGTCATACAAAACCTGGGGTGGAAGGTGGGATGGGAGATTTGCAAAGGATACCACCAGTGTGGTGTCTGAAGGGAGGTGAGTATGGGTTGTGGGAATGGGTTTTTTTATAAATTAGAGGAGTTTGTGCTGCCACTTCAGCATCCTCCTCAGATTGGAACCCAACATCAAGTAGCCCTTAAAAGGGTGGAAGTCTATAAAGCCAGCTGGAGCAAAGGCTGCAGTGGCTAGCTCAATAATTACCTTATTGGCATATGGGAACAAATACCCATAGTCCACTCTGAGGTAATAGCAAATGGCAGAGCAAGGGAGGGTGAGAGGATAGGGGTGAGAAGGGTGGACATGCGCCAGGTGGAGCACTAAGTCCTGTGGGGGGATAAAATGGTTGGAAGCAGTGGGCAGGCTGTTTGAGCCCATCTGAACACGCTTGCCCATGGGGCAGAAAATGCTAGGTGGGGGTGCACTGCTGCCCCACACTAGGGTGGCAGGCGGTGGAGCCAAGGACATCAAAGAATAGGTTTGGGCAGACGGCTGTAGATAAATAAAACTTTAAATTTAAAATCGCTCAAAAGTGACTTTGAGTGGTAAAAGAAAGTTAAGTCAAGCATATTTTGGTAGTGAGATTATGATTTGTATTTGTAACTTAAAATAAGGTGAAAATTGTATGTTGAACGAGAATAATTTATATCACTGACTAAAATGGTATATCTACTATATAATTAATATCCATCAAAAGTTTTTAGAGCTTCTTAAATACAAATAATTTTTATTAAGTCAAATAGATAAATATTAGTCAAACATAAACACTGTTTCCAAAATTAGATGTTTATAAGCTTCTATTTTGTTAATAGAAAACTAAAAACTTCTACCTACTATTAAAAACACTTAAAACAAAAGGGTAGCTTTATTTTGACACCAAATCTAGAGTGTTTACAACTAAAAATAAAACAATGTGGCGTCAAGTACAAACTACGCGAACAAAATCTGAAAAGCAAGGTTTATAAGCCTTAAGATTGATACCTTTTGTTTACCTAAACAGCCGATCTAAAATATGGTTACTACAATCTTCCTCATTGGTAACCTTTTATCATGCGCCTTTAGCAAAGCCATTCGTCCAGCTATTGAGCTAGAGCTATACTATCTAGGATCGTTTGCAAGCGGAGTGGATCACTTTGAGGTTATCGTCAACGGCATTGTGGTGAGCACTTGTCAAACTGTTTCAAACCAGTGTAATTCGTATCACTGGGATTTTACTATCACCAACGAGAAGGTCTACGCCTCGTATGCTAAGATCTTTGGTTGTGTTTTTGATTATGATTACTTTTCAACGGATTTTAAAGACGACTTTTTAAAGATTAATATTACAAAACTAACTTAAACTATTGTCATATTATATCGAACAGTGACTTAACTAATAAAGTTCTCTGATATATGGTTTCTATATCTAAATTCCATAACATAGTGGATGATATTTTTATAAGTTAATACTATTTGATTTATATACAATAACAAGCTGAAACCCCAGCGTTGCTTAATTTCTATAATTTATCAGACAATTCTAATTGGCTAATTTAGTTCGACATGGTTTATGACTTTTACCTGAGAGTTTGTTGAAAATTTGTGTAACGTACGTGAAACATGCACATTGTGTGACGCCATGAATTGGATATGGCATTGGGATTGGTGTAGATAAGTTCAATTAATAAAATATATTAGTAGCTTTCCTGTGTGTTTTAACCTTTAATCTGTGTTGAGACCATGATTTCTAATTTGCTGTTTTGTAATTTTAAACCTCAGTATTAATGCCATTAGCAGAGTTATGCGCTTCCAATTGGTCCCAGGCATGTTGATTGGCTATGTGGTATATTGCCTTGATTCAGTATCAACATCATAATGATAGACAAACAGCTTTGCCACATTCCCATACTCTGATTGGCTGAGAACTCTAAATTGAAATTTTTTTAGTTAAAATAGATGTGAGTTAATATCTGATTAACTCAAGGTACCAAGACACCGTCAACCAGATTCTTAACTTAGTCCAAATTTGGGGAATCTGATTTGACTATACACTTGAACCGTCTAGTACTAAAAAAAAAAACTATACACTTGAACCATCAGTGGCAGAATTAAGCAAGTCAACTTTACTTATATCTGGCTTATTATTATTGGCTCTGTTTGATGACTACTGATCAATTCATCAAGGTTAAAAGTCAATCTTCCCCATTTTAGTAAATTCTTCTCAATATTATTGGTCTCCTAGTCCATGTTACATGCAAATTCATTTCTGACTATCTTTTAAGAACTATTGCCAAAAGGCGTGCTTCTCATGGAATTTTGATGTTTAGGGTTGAGCCTTTGACTACAAATTATTTTTTGTTCACATAATGCACCTACAGGTAAATTAGGAGAGTCTACTTCTTACATACATAGGCTTTTTCTCATAGTTCTAAGTGTGTCCAACCATGTTGAAGCCTTGGAATTGTACACATTGGGGTTTACTCCAGAGCATATCAGAACTCTCTCAATTTCTTCAGACAACAAAAAAAGCTAATTCTTAACCTTATAATAATATAAATAAATTTGTCATTATTAGTACTAAAAGGATCAACTATAATAAAGGCAGATTCTGTAAAAGCCAATAATTTATTGAATAACTAAGAAATGTATTTATAGTAATTGTAAAATTGGGATGTTATATATAATTTTGATTTATAACAAATTAATATTTTCTCATGATGCATTTGTGCATCTGCTGCTTAGTTTCAGTCCCAACGTGGTTCATTTCATCGATACTCTGGTTCTTCTGGCCTTTTTTCTTAATTGGCATATATCTTGGGTCTGCTTGTAACTTTGTGGCTGATCCTCTGTTTTCTCCTAGTAATCTTGTGGCACATTTAGCTGTTGGAGCTGTTTGGGTACATTGGTAGCCTTAATTTCTGGGGCTTGCAATATATATTTGCTTCTCATTATGAGAATATTAGTATCTATCAGCTTTGTAAAAATGGGGAAATCTCAAGGATGGTTTTTCAGTAGTCCACCCTTCAAAGGCAGTCAAACACAAGGTTATAACAGTAAGTTCATCCAAGGTGTCATCTTTGCCATAATGCAAATAATTCTCTGGACTAGTATTTATACTTCCACGTCATCTGATATCGTGTTGATCAGCTGAAATCAATTTTGATGATTAGGGTATAACAGCATAATCTGGTAGGAATATTAGGCCCTTCAAAGCCTATAAATGGGCTTTGAAATTTTGAAAAACATTCTGATTGTGAGCTGTGTTAATTTGGGCTCAATATTCGTTCTGGCCAGTTAGATAATTAGTCCTGATATTGGTATTAATAAATTGCAAGTTAGAGTTTTTTTCCATAAGTAAAGGAATTAACCCCTATAGATGGGCATTTATACTACATTACCATCCACAAGGTGAGACTTAAGAAAAACTTTTTTGAAAGGTGTGAAATCAGTTATAGATAATTTTTGTAAGTCCAGGGTGCCCCCCTCCGTTTGGATTGGGTGTGTTTCCTTTCCCATTTAAGAATGGGCCAAGAAGGCTGGTGGCCCACCTCATCTCCTAAGGTGACCTTGCTCATGTGGTGGACAAGTGGTGGGTCACAGCATATCCTTTGAGGATTCCACCCCAACCCCAGCTCTTACATCTGAAGAATTAGTGGGACAAATTAAGGGGATCTGTAGCAAGTTGGCAATGAATTGGCATCTGCTTGGGGCAAAGGGGACAAATACAATTAACAGCAGCGAATCTTTGATTTAATAGTTGACAATTGCAAAAAATTGGTAACAAAGCCCAACGGGCGTGTACCTCCAGCGAGAAAAGTGGTAAATGTCAAAGATTTAGTGATTTTTTCTGATGGCATCAGGCCATTTAAAAATGTTGCCGCCAGTTCAGAATCCTCCCTGAAAATATTAGGAACAAGGCCCAACAGGCGCATACCTTTGATGAAGAAAGCGCCCAAGATTGAATCTTTGGTGGAACTTGCTGATGACATTGGGCCTTCATCAAAAGTTGCTGATAACTCAAAACCTTTCCCAAAATGTCAGAATACCCACCCAATGAAATACGCTTGGTCAAATGGACGCCAAAGGGACTGGGGGCGGGTGGGTTGGGCGCCCCAAACCTGTTCCTGACCTCTTGGGATCTCCCTACATGAGGTGGCCTTAGGAGTTTCCCATCACATGTCAGTAAGATGCCATCAAACCAATTGTTGAAATAGGGGAAAATCTGAAAATCGGGCATCCATAAATGAACTGACAGCAACTCAGCCCACCGCTGACAACTTTGAAGTCAGTTTGAATTAGTTTGTTTCTTTTCCCCTTGCTCTAAGTTTGATAGGTTAGGAGAATCTTGAGGGCTCTGATCCCAATCTTTTCTAAACTAAACCCCAAATCAATTTTCTATTTAAGCAGTCATAACACACTGAAGAAATTGACTTTTGGTTTAGTATTTTAAATTCAATACTATTTATGTACCTCAAATTCAATTTCCCCTATGACGAAATTTAAACCTCTAACATTCCAATCTCACTTCTCCCAGCATCCAAACCCATTGGCCCTGAGGCCATGACAGCTTGGTTTGTTGACAGGTCGTTATTCACAATTACGACCTAAAGCGTTCACTGGTAATTTCTTTCACTGTACAATTTAATGTCATTTGCGCAGAAACACCTCTGGCATTTGGGCTTTCCTTCTGGGTGTTCATGCATCCAGACTGGCAGGCCAGTCTAAACTTTATCTGCCGCCATCATGAAAAGTTTGGTGGTGTCTGTAAGTCTTAGAAAACAATCCCTGCACCTGGACAGTAAGAAATTCCACCACAGATCCTAGAAGGGGCCAAAGAAGATGGCTGCCCCCTCACCAACAAGGGCGATTTGACCCATGTTTTAAACAAGAGGTAGTTGAAAACCTACCCCTTAAGGAATTTCCCATCACAATCCTGCCCACCACCAATGAGTTGGTGGAAATGATAAAGCGGCTGTGTAGGGAAGTAGTGGCATCTAAAGGTTCCTGACAGCAGGCATGTTGCTTGCTCCTTAGGTATCATATTTCAGGTAAAAAGGGTCTAAGTCTCTTCAAGGTTCAGAGGACAGAATCAAGTAGTGAGTCATTTTATGCAAATATGAGCTTAAATTATATTCCCACCCTCCAACTTAAGCATTGGTTTGTAAAGCCCACCTCCAACAAGTGCAGGTGTATTGAATCCAAAAAATTGAGGAGGGATCAGCCCTACTGTTTCTGGCCATGACTACATCCTGCGGTATGGCTGGTTCATCTGCCTGCCCATGTGTAGTTACAAACAATTTAGTATTTTTGATAGTAATATGAATTAAAAACGGGTGATCTGCCTGCAACCCTCATATTTAATTCAAATCAATCTTTAGATGTGTGTTTAATCCGCAGCTCTTCCTCTGTATTTGAGAAATTGGTGACTCAATGCACACCCCCACTATTTCACTTCATGTTTATAAGGCAGCAGACCCCACAAGTTCTGCTGTAGCTCCATTTACTATTTTCACTTTACCTTTTTATCAATATCTATCTTGAATTTCCATTTTTTTTAAATTAAGAAGTTTGCGGTGTTAACCTCAGCTTTATTAAATTCTGGGATTGCCTGGCTAGCTTTGGAATTTTCCCTACTTACTTGTAACTAACGTTTTGGATGGCTGCACCAGATTTATTATGACTGTTGCATTAGGTGGTGACCCATACTGAGTGGCAGTGCAGTTTACACTCAACAGCAAGCTCTATGACATAATGAAACAACCACTGTTCTTAACGTTCTCCACCCTTTCTCTTAGAGGGGCGAGGAAATGGTTTACTATTTATCAGAATGTACAGCCCCTGGTTAATTTTGTGGTTTATTTGTAGTCACCACTTTCATTGAATCAAATCTCCTATTTGGAGGTTTATTATTTCATTATGACCCAGAGATCTCTAACTCATATTACAGGTTTGCGTTTAAATGTGTTCAAATCAGCTTACACCCCATAGAGTGTCCAGATGGGATAAATTACAAGTGTGGGTGTTTTGTTTGTTCCAGCTCATACTTCTCTCACCTCTAGCCCAGCAGCTATGTGCTCTGGTGGTTTACCTCCATCTGTTAAGTCAGACGCTAATGGAATTGGTGGTTTTAAATTTAATGATGCTGTTACTATCCATGGTACAAATGACAGTGTGCAATCTAACCCATCCAGCTGCAGGAACTGTTCTCTCCAAGATACTACCCCTGGTGATACCAAGGCCTACCCCATCCACTTTAATTAGGTCCCAAAATGTTGCTAATAAAAATACTATGCCTACTTCTAATGCTTATTAAAATTCAGTTGGTTTATCATAAAGTATCCAATGGAGCCCTTTTGGATATACAAGAAGACTGTGGTTTTATGAGTTTAAAAATTTCTTAAGATCTAAAACTAAATCTGGGAATAGGATTGTTGGGACGAAGGGGGTGTTAAACCACTAGTCCTTTATTTGTAAGGCCAGGAGACCCAAAGTTCCTGGGTGTTGGATTATAAGTTTTTACTTTTCTTGGCCAAAACATCTTCACTCAGGATAAAATTTCTTTAGTTTAAAATCCAAATTACATTTTCTTCCGTAAATGAATTGGAGGAAAGCTAAATCAATGATGGCGAAAATAGAGTAAAGATTATTTTCTTAAAAACATAGTTATATGGGAGATCAGAGACTTTTTTGGTAAATCTCCAAGCGTCTTAGCTAAGGTCTATACTCATTCCTAATTAGGGACTCTGCGGCATGCTGGTCACATCTGTCATACAGGATTTGATAACCACATAGATTGAGTTTGAACCCTGATATTAGGGGATTTCAGGTGAGTAATACTTGATTTCCCAAGTTAGGGTTGATCCCCAATAAAAAAGGTCGTGAATTTAGTCAGGGTTGATCCCCAAGATCAAAAGTTCTTGATTTAGTTAGGGGAATATCACCATAATACTTCATTGAATTCATCATATTATGTTTGATTCCCTTCATCTGGCACACATGAATCCTTGATTTATGTAGGAATCTCAAGTACGCCCCCTCTAGATCATGGCACAGGGGGAAAACAGCTGGAGAAATTGATTGTGTACACAATTTACCATAGTTCCCTGAGTGACCTCCACAATTGAGTGTTCATTATCTCATTCCAAAAACTTTTTTAGGGCATGACCAGTTGGTTCCCAATTTGTTATAGCAACCTCCAGGCCAATAATGGTAGAAAAAGGGCTTGATCACCCGGTTGGAAGGTGTACATAGAGGTTCATGATCATTGTTAAACTGATTAATATCTTGATTATTAGAAGAAGATAAGTTATTGGAATCCAGAGCCTGAAGTAGATAATATCATTGGTGATAATTCATATAGTAACTTCAGGGATGTCACGAGAAGCTTTATCTAACATGGCCTGCACTTTCAAAAAACAGCCGGGATTTTTTTCATACAATGGTTGGAAAGTAGACATATTAAAAATTCGATGATAGCTTATCCTATAGGCCATAATTGCATAAGGCAAATATTAAGGCCAATGGAGAGGGTCAGTTGTGGCCATTTTCCAAAGAGTTGAAGTTAGAGTCCCGTTTACTCGCTCTACCATTCCATTGGTGGCAGGATGGTAGGGAGTGGAAAATATCTGAATGGAACTCATCAGTTCAGCTAAATCATTCACCAGTGATGATCAGAATTTTGGCCGTTATTGAAAAAAATTATGCTAAAGCACCCATGCTGGGTGATAATCTGATTATATAAAAACGTGGCGGTAGCTTTTGCCAAATGGAGGGTAGAGATAAAGCTTTAATCCACTTAGTAAAATGATCCAAGGCTAGGAGGAGGAACCAATGACCATTAGAGGCTCAAGGGATGGTTTAACAAAATCAATACTAATATTATGGAAGGGTTCACAGGGTGGAGCCACTGGATGTTGAGATTAGGACTAGGTCTGGCTTGATTTTTTCATACCAGGCAGGACTCAAATATATCTTGGATTGAGACAACAATTCCTTCCCAGTAACGTTGAGTCTTGAGCCACTGGTAAGTTTTCTGAATTCCCCTATGGCTGACATTTAGATGTCCCTACAATATAATGTCAGTTTAAGCTGAGGGTCATATATAGGGCAACAATTTTTGAGCTACAAGTTTGTACAGTTTGCCCTTTTTAACTTGGAGATTTGCCAATTTTTGATGATTATTTCTGAAGGGTTGATGATTCATCTTTTTATAAATTGCAATTGAGTTAAGAGGTCATAGATTCAATTTTCCTTAAAGTCAATTTATGTTATTTTAATGAGTTTGGGTAGGCTATCCACATTTTAGTGTATGTCCCTGGCTGATGAATGATGATAAAATCTTAGTTTTGAAGTTTTAACTCCCATTAGGCCAAAATACCGTCAGGATCCTTTATTTGTTCTAGCCATCGCAAGGAAGCATGATCAGTAATTATGGTAAACTTTTTACCATATAAGGTAAGTCTGGAAATGCTTAGTAGCCAGCAGTACTGCCAAGCATCTGAGTTCTGTAACGCTAAAGTTTCATTCAGCTCTTTATAGGGGTTTTTCTATAATAGGCGATAGGATGATCCACTAAATTTTTTCGTGCTTAGATGATATAGCTCCCATGGCTAGATCACTAGCATTGGCAAAAAGTAAAAAAGGTTTATTAGAGTTGGGATGTATATGTACTGGAGCGTGGGAGAAAGCAACGCATACTAAATTAAAGGCCTATTGTTGATCTTCTTTCCATTGGAAGGGTATACCCTTCTTCAGCAAATATACTAGATACTTATAGGTATAAGCAAAATGTGGAATAGACTGGCGATAATATCCCTTCATCCCTAGGAATAACTGTACATCACGTAGGATTTTGGGGTGAAACATCTTAAAAATGGCCATAAACTTGTCATCCATTGGTGATATTCTAGCTTTACCTACCTTAGGGCTTAAAAATCAATTTGCTCAGGAAAGAAGAGCATTTTGATGGTTCTAGTTTTAGCAAAAATTGCTGTAACCACTGGAAACTTGCCTGAGATAAGCTATGTGCTTGGTAAAGATTCTCAAAAAATGGTAATATCATAAAGAAAAACTAGCACACAGGAGAGTTTCAAATCACTTAAGAGTCCATCCATGGCGCGTTGGAAGGTGGCAGGGGTGTTACATAACCCCTGCGGCATTTGAGTGGGCTCAAATAGCCCTTTGCTTAAAATGTCGCGCATTTTTCACAATCTTCAGGTGATTAATTGATCTTCCAGTACCCACTGGCGAGATTCATAGCCAAAAATAGTGGGAACTAGACATTAAACGTAAGGAATCATCATAGGTGGCTGTGGGTAGCTATCTTTTCATGTAATTGAATTGAGTCTGCGATAATTTCTGACAACATGGTGGCCACCATTCTTCTTCCAAATTAATAAGTGTGGGGAAGCCCTTGGGCTTTCAGAGGGAACAAGTACCCCTGCAACCAACAGTTGCTGTGGCTCTAGGGCCACTTGGGCTTCCTCAACTTTAGATTCTGTATGGCCAATATTTAAATGGAGGGTGATCCTTGGTCTTGATTTGGTGAATTACACCTGCCATTTTTCATAGTCACCTGCTCCCAAGGAAAAGATATCACAATAATCCTCATAGAGTGTCTTCAACATTCTGGCGTTCGTTGGGTTGAGATTGTATCCAACTTTACTTTTAACCAGAGCTAATATGAGTATGGGATCAACCCTTAAACCATGTAAAAAGCCAAAACAACTTCAGTTGGCGATATTTTTAATGGGGCAAATTTACATAAGTGATAGAGGCATACTGATGGACTTGGAGAGTTTGACTCGTTATGTACTTAGTAAAATAGAGATAAATTTCCTTTAAGCAGGATCCAAAATCCCAGTGAAGGTCAACGCTTCTTGATTGAAGAATTCAGATATCCACTTAGCTACAAAACGTGATTAAGATGTATGTGAATCATGATCCCTGAATTCCAATAACTTGTGAGCTAGAAGGTATCTTAGTAGAATGGGGGAAATATAGAGGAATCTCATCTTTGTTATCCACCACCTCAGGGGGTAACCTAGTTTTTTCTCCTAAGGCTAGATATTTAACTTTACAAATTGAGGAAGGATATTCAAGGAGGCAGGTTCATATTTTCTGGGCTCCTTTAATTTTGAATTGGAATTCAAAAACTAATGGGATCTGATACTCTAATAGCAAAAGGTATTTTTTATGGTTGATAATCCAGTTGAACTCCCGCATCAGTTGGACTCCAATAAGCAACTTGCAATTTTCATTCTCTAATATGATAGTGGGGCATTAATTAAAAGTTTCCCAAATCGGAGGGGTAAGGCAGAGTAAGCCCCAATTGCCTTAGTTGACTGGTTATCTACCGTCCCATATTTATCTTTGTAAATAAAATCAGGAGCCATTTTTATTCTCTTGATATGTTAGGAGGATATAATGTTAACCGGTGAGCTGGTATTAATTATTATCAGGACATTAAACTTGTGAACGACTACCTCTACTCAAACCACAAAAGATCTAAACTGGGAATTAATGGCTGGTATACTTTTGTTAGGGATTTGTAGCAAAGCAAGTGGAGGATTTTGCTGCATCCAAGCTTGGGGCTGTCCAATGCATTTGAAGGTTTTATCTGCTAACGCTTGGCTTTCCATAGAAGAGCTGACATCCAAAATTAATTTGGGTAGTTGGCCAATATAAAAAAAGAAAGCCAAATATCTTTAATCCCTTTGATAGAAAGAAGTACATCAACTTCAGCAGCGCAGCTAACACAAAACATCCCAAGGTGCTGAGAATAGAACTAAATCTTGAACAAAGATCTTGATGCACTTGATTGTCATCAGCAAGGGGAGACTCCTGCCCTATACTGACTGATCTTTTGACATTATTTTGGTAGATGCAATAATAGACTATAGTGTGGTTGAGATTCTTACAGAAATTTCAAAATACTTCAGGCGTAGGTGAATTGGGGGTGTAACTGCTAACACTTAGGCGTGACTTATTATCGTTAAAACGAGGTGGCCCAGTGGGTTTGTGTAGTTCATTAAGAATATCCAGAATGGCTTTTTTTAATATGGAGGAGAGAGTTCAAGTTAGACTTCACCGCTTTAAGTAAAGTAGAATATCAGACATATTTTAAATGCTGAAAACGAGGTGATGATAGCATCTTTTAACGTAAGATGATTCCCTACAACCAACATTTGAGCCCTTAAGGTAAAAAGGATGGGCGAACACATTGATGGTCTCTCCCCAATTAAGGCTTAGTCCCATAAAGGTTTGTTTTTGGCTAGATAAGTTTAGGTAGCTCCCAAATTCCATAAGCAAGGCAGTCTTGGCTTCATTCCTTACATGACAATGCATTAGATGAGGGACCATAATGCCTTGACCATGCGACTAAGACAGTTTGTCAGGTGTTTAAGCTATTGATTGTCAGTGGCTTCTTCCATAGCACTTTTATAACAATATAGAAAAGAGAAATTGCTCCTTCTTATGGAATGTACCTTTCCTTGAATGAGGGTTTAAATGTACCACTTGTGGGGGATTGGAGGCTGAACAACATGAACCAACACTGGGTATGTTCCTTTACCTAAAGAAGAAATTGTATTGCATTATTATTAGTGACTATTAAGCGCAACCACTTGACTTTGTAGGTTTTTAATATCTTTTATTACTAGATCTACTCGATCATGGGTGAGCAAAGAGCCAATATCATGTTGAAGAGCTGGCTTAACTGCCAAATTCATTTTTTTTGAATTGGTAGTGGCATTTTGAAGTTTGAGTTGGTGTTGCTCAGTGGTGAGCACTCTTTGCTCCAACCCAAGTACTAAAGCAGGTAGGGTTGCCAAGTTTTCAAGGTGTTCATGATGAGCATTTAAGAAAATTTTGGGAAAAGAGGAACTTCATCATGAGTGCTTTGGGATCCTTGAGTAATAGCTTCAATATTTGACATTGAGATCTTGATTTTGCCAAAATAACACCTGGAGGCGTTCGTTGGGTATTCCTGAGTCAGCACTAGGTCCATGAGGTTACGGTGGCCCAGGAGGATCCCTGTCCACCATCTTGTCCATCACAACTAGGGGTTACATATTCACCAGGCACTCCTTGTGGCTCTGAAGAGCGGACATCAACCTGGGCATCACATACTTCATTGATAATTTCTTCCAACAACCAGAGGCGTTCGTCCACAAAGGTCATAATGTTTCAACTTCAGTTTGAAACTTGATGGTAAACTCTCTGACTGATTATGAAAGATGACCTTGAGTTGACTAAAACAATCAGTGAGTTACATTCATATAATACTTTGATCCCTTCATCCAGACAGGTTAACACTACTTGCATCTCGTTGATAAGCTGTCAATTTTCCATTATAGGGTCTCAGTTTTCACTGCTAAAATGAAAGGCAGATTGATAGAATTGGAGGTGTTGCATATGTAAAGTCTCCAATATCTGCAAATTACGGAGTAGTTCCTGATTATGGAATCCAGATACTTGTAGTAGATGGTACAAGGTGGGATGTAAAAATTGGCGCAAATAGCGTTCTGAACATCCATCTCCAACCTGTTATCCATCAAGTGAGGGACTTTTGGCAATAAAATATCATAGGGGCCAGTACTGCAAGTGCTTGTCTTCTATTATCTTGGCCTCTGGGATTAAAGGCCCCCAACAATAGGAGCGTGTGGGCTTCAGCTAAATCTGATAGTTGCAATTAATATTGCTCTGCAGGAGGAGCAGGGAGAATCAACTCCAACAATGAGGGAAATAAAAGGTTGCAGATTGCTGTCATTTCTCCTGTGCATATTGATCGCCCAGTCACTGAGATGGGTGGCATCACAATCTGATAAGTTATTTGAAGCCAAATCGTTATTGTTTATTGTAATAAATATTTTCACCATAAACTTGGGGTAAACCTGGCAGGGAGCACCAGTTTTGTCAGGATGAAGGTGGTGTTATACCACTAATCTATTATTTTTGAGGCTAGGAAATCCTAAGTTCCTGGGTGTTGGACTATAAGTTTTATATTCTTGACTGGAAAGTCTTCACTCAGGATAAAATTTCTCAAGTGGTAGATTCTGGTGAGATACTGATATGACTGGATATAGAGCTATAGTTCCAGAGGATTGTAATTTAGATTAGAGGCGAGCCTGAGATTGAGCGGAAGTTGTGTGGACACAAGGCGAATTGATTGAAGTATTCATAGCTAAGTGAATTTAGGGAATTCCGCCAAAACTTTGATGATAGAATGAAACACCTAAAACTCATATCCAATAGAAATCTTTAAGTGGAAGGGTTGAGACTGATTAGGAATACCAAGGATGAATAGCTGAGCGTGAGAATAAGCAAGGGGGTCTTTATGAGAAAAGAGATTAGGAAGGAAGAGTTAACAGAAGTGGCTTCTAGTTTAATATTAAATATATTGGTATCGTCAGGGCAATAGCTCCTTATTAAATACTTTATTATTATTAATTATTGTGGGCCCCAATCCTCATATCACTTGTCCATTGCTCAGTGGGATTTACCCTGTGCAACCAGTTCAGAAGAATCAACCAAATCCATAAAAAGTTAACAGTGGTGCTCACTACAGGAGCCCGTTGATAAATCTTTAAAAATCTTCATATTCTCTAAAGACATGGCGCAACCAGTTCCCCTTGATGGGATACTACCTCAATTTATTGAGTTATCTCAATATGAAAAAGTCAAGCTCGCCTTGTATACAATACTTTAGGCTCCAAAATGCTTTTCTGAGAAAATAAAAATATTACTGATCAGCTCGCCGAGGCTTTTAACCAACTGCACTTAGTGGCTGGCCAAACCAACCAGCTTGCTGATCTCTGAGGTGCAACTATAGAGCGTCTATACTGTTCAGAGTGAAACTTAAATGAGGTTTTTAGAGAGGAGGAGGTCTGCAGCAACAAGCTGCCCCCACTTCACCATGACAGAAACATACATGGGGTTTTCAAGCAGTTTGAATTCGCCATGTAAAGAACTTCTGATCTGCGGAAAGCTAAACTGTTGTTATCTGCTTTAGATTTCACAAGCGCTGAACAGGTCAAATGTTACCTCAAGATTAGTACTATAGCCTATCAAGAGGTGAAGGAGACTGTGATCCGCCTGTTTGGGGGTGTGGTGAAAATGGCGCAGCATAAGGCAGAGTTTTTGAAAATTAACTTTCAAAAGAATGAGTCCTTAGTGGAGTTCACGGAGCAGTTCATATCTGATGATCAGTTGTTGGTGGGAGATAATATTTTAACAAAAAAGGAGGTGGGCATAGTGATGACGGCGGCTATTAAGCCATATCAATAACTGTAAAATGCTATGAACCACGTTCTTCAAGATGGCGCAGAGCTATTAAAAATCGTCAATTGTTTGCACCATCTACCTGTTACCTTTAGTTCTCACAATGCGGATCAGAATGCTCCTGCAACTGCTACCAAATTCCCATCGGGAAAGGGACCTTAATGACACAGTGCAATCCGTTGGTTAATCCTCATCCACTTAATGCTCTGGAGGTTCCTTTCCGTCACCAGTATTATCAACCAGCTTATCCTCAGCCACATTATGACACATCATATAATTTTTGACCCAGCCCTTTAAATGTGATACTGAGATGAGGGCCATTTATGAATGTTTGTTTCTCATGCAGCCAAAGAGGCCATTATGCAGCTATCTGTCCATCCAGGCTGAATGCTCATGTGATACTGACTGCCCTGATTGAACAGGGAAAAGGTTGAGTGGATTAGAGATGGGACGCTCTATTTCTGCTGAGTCAACCGTAACTGTCCCTGATGATTCTCACGAGTTACTTTGTGTCAGTCCTGGTACACACCCTGATGATTTATTATATCGCAAATCCTCTATAATGTGAGATCCTCAAACCAAGGGAGAGACCCCAATAATATAGACTTGGATTTCAACCGAGATGTGTAAAAGCCATACGCTTGACAAATCTTTAAGCAGAATGGTACAGTTGATGATGGACCTTCAACACATGTTCAACCCTATAGGGGGTGACCATGGCGATCTCAGTAGAACAAATTGCCTAGGAGTATCCTCATGTCAGCGCTGATATTATCACTTTTCTGAATAGCTGAAAGCCCTTGGATGTTCATTTAATAAACTCAACGGTCTCTTATTCAGAGTGTACATACTGTGATATTTTCGTGCAAAATACAAAAATCTGGGCAATAATAGATACTGGCGCTCCCATCAATATTATATCCACCAAGCTCATGGCTAAGCTTTTTCTGAAGCCTGATGTGGAACACTGAGTAGTGTATGGGACTACAGGGACACAGAGCACTTGTGTCAGAAGGCGCTTACAGAGCTTTTTCTCCGAGGTTTGTTTTGGTTGGCGCATCCTCTCTGGCAGTAGTTCTGCCTAATACTCACTATGACATGTTGACTGAGGCCACACTCATGCGGCAATTTGGGGCAGTAATGATATGGTAGAGGGAACACTTAACATTATGGGACAACGGATCCCCATCTATTTTACCTCCAATGGAGTTTTGGAAGTCTCAATCCATAAAGTCAAATTAATCTTGCATATTATGATGGGGTGATTTCTGTACAATATTGGCAGATGATGTGTAGGACTCAAGCACTTCCTAACCAGATTTATGAGTACAATGGTATTTGCTGCGAGCTGCAAGTTCTTTAAGCATACCTTATAGGCATCAGGTCATAATATGTATGGAGCTCAAAATAGATATCCTGGAAGGTCTATACGGTGAGATTATGGGGCCCTACCAGCAATTGTGGCTTGAACCCCATGTGGCTCCTGTGCTCCTGTTACCAGGGCAGGGAAAAATGAAGGTGTTAATAGCGAACCTGCATAAGGAGTCTATGAAGATTCAAATGCATCAAGTGGTAGCTTATCTACCTCTGATTCCTATCATTGAGGTTCATCAGATAAATTGACTTTGGTTGTGAGAAGATCTCAGGCTACCTTTAAAAACTCATCTGCATAATGACTTTAGTTCTATGTGAGACTCTAACTGGTCTGTTGGAGGGCCAGAAGGACAGGGTGATGGATCTGTTTTAGAAATACCAAACCATTTTTGCATCTGACGATCATGACTTGGGATATGCGCATGGAAATATGCATTGGTTGGAAAGCGGGGGATCACCCTCCTATCCAGTCACAGCCTATCCGTTGCTCCAAGGCGGTGGAAGAAGTTGTATCCACTGAGATAGATAAATTGGTTAAAAAGGGATTGTTAGAGCCATCAAAGAGTCCCTGAGCATCTTTGGTGCTAATCAAAAAGAAGAAATATGGCACCAATTAAGTAGTAATTGATTACCAGAAGATTAACAGTATTACAAAGAAAAGACTTATACCCACTTCCACAAATTAATGATGCTTTAGATTTTCTGGGAGGTGTCAAATATTTCTCCGCTATGGACTTGATATCAGGGTACTGGAAAATTGTAGTTGTCAGTGGCAGAACAAGAGAAGTGCACTAGAATCACCTCAAAAGGGTTATTCCAGCCTACATGTATGCCACAGGGTCTGTGCAACGCCCCAGCTACGTTCCAGTGGGCTATGGACACTATTCAGGGTGATATGAAGCTGTGTTGCATTTTAGTTTACCCTAACAATATTAATGTGTTCTTGAAGATGTCACGGGCCATCTTAATCACCTGGAACAAGTGTTATGCTGACTCGCTGAAGCTAACATCAAAATTTAAGCACGAAAATGCCACTTTTTTATGGAGCAATTGGAATAATTTAGGTTTGTGGTAGACTCCAAAGGGCTTAGTCCTCAGATAGCATAGGTGGAAGTTATACGCAAGATGACTTGGCCAGGTAATAAGCGTATTACTCAGGTGTTTTTGGGGAAGGTCAGTTACTACTGGCAGTTCATTCCCAACTTCAGCTTAATTGGGGCTCCGCTATTTGAGCTATTAAAGAAAAATGCCACCTTTGACTGAACGGAAAGATGTCAAAATTTTTTTAATGTTCTACTACTGCATTGGCTAGTACGCCCGTTTTGCAATACGTTAATTTTAAAAGTAATTTATTGTACAAATGGATGCTTCCCTTTCAGGCGTAGGGGCCGTGCTATCCCAAAATGAATGATGATGGTGCAGAGCATTGCATGGCGTATTGTAGCTGAAGCTTAACAAACCCTGAACGAAATTATACTATGACCAAGTGGGAGTGCTTGGAGGTAATATATGCATATATACAGTTCTGGATCTATCTCCATGGGGTTAAATTCAAAGTGGTCACAGACCATGAATCCTTGCGGTGGCTTCAGAATCTGTGGGAACCTGAAGGGCGGCTCACGCGATGGGCCCTGAAACTCCAAGCATATGACTTTGAGATTGTATATCGTCCAGGGGCCAAACAACAGAATGCGGACTGTCTCTCCTGATTACCAAAGGTTGCTATTACAGTGGATTTGGCAGATTTAATGTATGAGAAGATGATTTTGTGCAAGTATCAATGAGCCGCCACAGGTGATCAAAGTGCTGGATGGGCTGCGAAGGGATACCTTGGTGAGTGATGGGGAACTATATAAGCAGATTGGAGAATTGACGCTGAGTTTCCCAAATCCTTCTGCCATACCAGCAATTATTATGGATGCTCATTTAGCGGCAGGTCATGGAATAAGCAAATCTGCTGGAGTTCTTGCGACCTCATTACTATTGGGAGAGTATGCACTATGGTGATCTTGAGACTGTTGCTTGTTGTCACCAGTTCCAAGTGGAAAAACAATTACATAAGAACACCTATCATTCAGTTAAGCCTCTTTCGCTTGGCATACTATTTCTCTTGATGTGATGGGGCCTATGACAACTGGCGCGAACAGCTCTAAGTATTTAATAGTAGCAATTGTTCACTTGACAAGATGGGTGGAGGCAAGAGTGATCAATTATTTAGGGGCTGTCACCACCGCCAAGTTCATCATAGAGTGTGTCATACAGCAACATGGCTGCCCGCAATTTATCCTCATGAACAACGGAACCAATTTCATGTCACATATCCTACTCAAGTTGAACGAACTAATGGCAATCTGAGGGGTCTTGACTACATCCTATCACCCTGAATCTAATGGAATGGTGGAACGTTTCATCAGAACATTGGTGAACATCCTTCATAAGCTTGCTATGATCAGCCCGCTGACTGGAGTACCCTTGATCCACCGCCATCTTCACATACAATATTAGCTACCACTCATAAACAGGCAAGAGTCCTTTCCAATTGCTTAATGGTAAACATCTGGCGTTTCTGTCATTGCTTTATTCCTGTGTGGAGGATACTGGCGGTGTAGAGCCTCAGCGCTATTTAACTAACTTAATGGGCACTTTGATTAAACTCCAAACAGAAGCGTATTTCACTAGTTTGGCTAAGAAGAATTGGGATCAGGCGGCTGACCAATGTAGGCGCAGCAGCCTCCCACAGTTTGGGGTAGGAGATCTTGTCCTGTTCCATGACCAACATGTGTTTGGACGAATAAACAAGCTTGCCAGTATATGGAATGGGACGTTTGAGATAGCTGAGAAGACTGGTGCTGATGCCTACACCATTAAGGAACCCATGGGTATTTGGAAGTCAACTAAGTTCACGCAAGGTTCCTTCAAGCATACAAGAAATAGGATCTTAACAATCAGTCAAGGGGGGTAATATCAAGATTATGATATGACTGGACAATAAGCTGTAGTTCCAGCGGATTGTAATTTGAATTTTAGGCAAGTCTAGATATAGAGCGGAAGTTATGTGGACACAAGGCAAAATGATTAAAGTAAACATAGCTAAGTGAATTTAGGGAATTCCGCCAAAACTTTGATGATAGAATGAAACACCTAAAACTCGTAGCCAATAGAAAATTACTAAGTGGAAGGGTTGAGACTGATTAGGAATACCAAGGATGAATAGCTGAGCGTGAGAATGAGCAAGGGGATTGTCAGGATTATCCCTGGGTTAGGTGAAAGCCTTGTCAAGAGGAATGTTTGATACCTTTATTCAAGTGGCACAAATGCCCAATGGCTTAATAAGTATGAGAACGGGGTTTGACTTTATGTTTTCGCTGGTATACCGAATTTGGGGTTTTATATAAATTACTCCAAATTTGGGGAATCGTTATATCCCTATTCCTCAAGTCATGTGAAGCGGGGTTTCCACTGATCCCAGTATTGGGACTTTCCTACAGGTCCCATGACTCTACCCTGAAGATCCCTCTTTATTCTACTTTAATTTCCAAGCATTATAAATAGTGCTTGATGACTCTAAATAAAATACTTCTTACACCTATTACTATTAAAATTCCTGATTGGAGAGTTTTTAATTAGGAGTAAAACAAGTCATAAGGTTACCCATGAAAGTGAAATTCGAAGAACCCCTTTCAGCTGGGTGTGCCATCAGTGCTTCTCCCCTGGTGGCCTGACAGGGGTATTTATGATAAAAGAGAGTAGGAAGGAAGAGCTAATAGAAGTAGCTGCTAGTTTCATATTAAATAAATTGGTATTGTTAGGGCAATAGCTCCTTAATACATACTTTTATTATTATTAATTATTGAGGGCCTGCAATCTTCATATCGCTTATCCATTGCTCAGTGGGTTTTTACCCTGTGCAACCAGTTCAGCGGAATCAACTAAATTCACCAAAATTTAACAGATCCTTAATTTATTTTTGCCCCTAAATGACTTAAAGGTGGTTTAAATTGTTAATGGCAAAAAGAGAGTAGTCTTTATTTACTAAGAAACATGATTATATGGGAGATCAGGAAGTTTTCTCAGTAATTCTCTAAGAGTTCTGGCTAAAAGTTATATTCATTACCAATCAGGGATTCTGCAGCATGCTGGTCACATCTGTTAGACAGGATTTGATTGCCACATAGATTGGTTTGAACCCTAATATTAAGGGGTTTCAGTTGAGTATTATTCAATTGCCCAAGTTGGAGTTGATCCCCAGTATCAAAAATCCTTGAATTTAGTCAGGGTTGAACCCAAGATCAAAAGTTCTTGATTTAGTCAAAAATTATCCCCAATAACTGTTTCGTCTATTTCTTTAGATTGGATATGATTCCCTTCATCCAACACACATGAATCCTTTATTTGGGTAGGAATCCCAACAATAATAATAAGACTGTCCTGAAACTCTAGGTGAGTGAATACTAAGAACCATAGCCAGAATACCTCAGGTACAACTATATATATTGATGGATGGAAAAGGCAGAAGCCACTAGGACTAACCAGGGCTTCCATAATTTTAAAACATCACCACTAAAGGTCTAGCGAAACTCTCAAACTCACAAATAAATTTAGATGTTTTGATAGTTTTTTTTATTTAAACCAAAATGGTAAATAGTGGAATGAGTGTGTCTATAATGCTCATATTCCCAGAGAGGTGGTGAGGAAGGCCCCACCCCACAACCTGGGAACAATTTCCTAGCAAGAGGGGAAACAGAGCACCACAAAGGAGGATGGTGCCTAAAGGCCTTAGGGCTAGGGTTGATAAAATCTTTGTTATTTGAGACCTCCTGGAGGTCATCAAAAATTACAAAACAGATCACAGATTTTAATAAAATGACGGGGGTTTTATTATTACAAAGTAGTTAACAAAAAAAGGTTGGTCTCAAAAAATTATTAAATACTGGGTGTCAGAATTCTTCTTTTAATAGGGGAAGCCCTGACTAGGGGTCACAACCCACCTATGAGTGGATGCCGGATTGGGCTTCCCATTAACTTGGGATGAGAACAATCTGAGGTATTGGGATTGGCCTCAATAAATATCTATTTAACTTTATAATTGACACCAGTGAGAAAATGCTGAGGACGTCAAATGATTCAATCATGTTTGTGGGTAATTACCATCTGATGTCAAATTCAATAAGTTAACCTTTGGGATCCCCAGAAAACTATACTGAGGATGATCCCACTCCCCTTGATTTAAAATTTATATCGATCAGCAACCAATTCTGAGAATATCCATATTCCAATTCCACCCTTCCCAATTCCGATTCTAGCCTTTAGGTTGTATAAATACTCATAGCTTATTTCAATAAAGGACCATTTCATGCAATCTCCTGTCCTTTTTTAGCTCTACCTAAGGCCTTAATGGCCTATTAACTCACTAAGCTTTGGGGCCCTGATTTATAGGGGGCAGTTTGGAGTTGCTCCCCTAAGTTCCTGACTGTGGTACTCACTATAGGGGCCCCCAAGTTCTCAGAAAAAGCTAAATCAGGAAGGAGGAAGGTCAGTTGCTGCCACAGGCCTTTGGCCTGAGGCTTACCCTAGCTCTGACCCCCATGAGGGCAAGCCAGGATGAGGGGGACTAAGGGCCCTCCAAAACTAGCCTGAGTGGCTAAGCCCAGGTTAGCGGGGTTTGATCCCCAATGCCAGCTCTTTTGCCAATGCTGGGACCTAGTCCCGATGCCAGGTGTCATCCCCAATGCCAGCTCCAGTAACAATGCTGGGTGTCATCCCCAAAGCCAGGAACTCTTTCCAAGCTGCCTTCAGCACCAATGCTGGGTTTCATTCCCAATGCTAGCCCCACACTGATGCCAACCCTAGCGCTGATGCTGGGCGCCAATTCTGATGCCAGCTCTATGCCAATGTTCCCGCCTCAGCTCTGACCCTAGTCAAGGCTTGGAGGGGGCTCTGTCAGGATTCTCCCTTTATTGGGGAAGCCCCAACTAGGGGTCACAACCCACCTATGGGCAGATGCCTATTGGTCTCCCCATTAACATGGGTTGAGCCAAGTCTTAAGTATTGGGGATCAGCCCTGATAAATATTTATTTAACTTTATACTTGACACCAGCGATTAGATGCTGAGGATGTCAAACGATTCAATTGGGTTTGCAGAGGAATCACCATCCGACATTAAATCCAATCAGTCAACCCTTTTGAGATTACTGGTGAATTATGTCAAGGATGGTCCCTCTCCCCTTATAATAATAATATATATATACATATATCAATTGGCAACCAATCCTGACCCTTTCCTATTTAAATTCCTCTCTTCCTAATTCCAATTCTTGCCTCGAGTCTGTATAAATACCCCACACCTTTTTTCAATAAAGGACCATTTCTCGCAATCCCCCCTTCCTTTTTTTACTTTACCTAAGGCCTTAATGGCCTATTAACTCGCTGGGGGCTTCAGGGCTCTGATCAATAGGGGCAAGGCTGGAGTTGCTCCCCAAGTTCCCAACACTGGGAATCATCATCATCTTATGAGGCATTGTGCCCAATTAACCCATTAATGCAACTTTCCATCCCTCATTGTACTGTAGTTCAAGCAAGCCCACAATCAAGTGATTGTATGAAGCTGTATTTACCTTGATTTAGAATTTCATAAACTGAATGGAACCTGAAGACCCATAATCCAATTAACTGTAAAGTTCCATCTTACTTCTTAAAATAGCTAATGCAGCTTATTGCTGTGGAAGTAACACTCATTTTACCATTACATGCTCCCCCAGATTTAACTTGGCCATACTTTGCCTTAATCTAGTGTTGATCCGGGGTATGCTTCAGGACAGGCATGTTTACAAACTTTATCTTCTTGGCTTCATCACGCTCAGCCTAATTCCTGCAATCTTTACCATCAATTATGTCATTTACTATGGCATTACCCTACAATCTTTTGGGGCTCCACTCCTCCTCCAGGGGCTTAAGCCAAGAAAAGTTCTTAAGAGCAGATCCAGTTTCATAGCGGCATTACCTGGCTTAGCCTTAGGTTCTGCCTCCTCTAGGAAATGCTCATGAAAGGCATCAATAAGGTCTTGAGCATGGATTAATCACAAACTGGTACCCATTTAATCTCTACAGGCTCAAACCCTTTACACAACACCAGGTACTCAAGTTTTCTCCTCATACTATGAGAGGCTACAATCTCCTCTACCTCTCACTCTGGAGCTCCATACACAAGATATGCCTCTGAGGTCTTTGGCGGGGGACCATCAAACAAGGTCAGCTTGCTTTCATGAAATTTGGTAAAGATCTGAAATGATAGGGAAAGATACAACTGGTATGAGGCATGACCCACCTTCCTGACAAGCAGTAAGTTACTATCCTCTTTATGCCGGTTTTTTATATCAAGCTGCTTGATTGAAATATTTGGGCATCAAGAATCACTAAATCTCCCTCCTTGTATTCTGAAAACACCAATCTACTACTGTTGGTGGACTCTTTATAATTCTGGATAGTGGCATTAGCTTTGCATTGAACTATTTATGTACCTTCTTGATAGACTTAGTAAAGTCCACCACCGCCTCCACCTTTGACCTACAACTGGATTCCATGTTGAAAGTGGGGTTGAAGCCATAATTAGCATATAATGGAGAACGCTCAATAGAAGCATTCTGAGAGTTGTTATTACTAAATTGGGTCAGAGGAAAATTGAGAAGCCCAATAAGAATGGTCTACTGAATTGTAACACCACAGGAACTGCTCAAGGAACTGGGTCACTCTCTATGTCTTACCATCTGATTGGGGTAGTAGAAAGTAGAACAGCATTGATGAATCGGAAGAATTTTGCACAATTCTTCCCAAAAACACTGATGCAAATTGAGATATGGTCACTAATAATCTCTTAGGGTACCCTTTGGAGGGAAAACATATGGAAAACAATTAGCATGGCCATCTGCGCTTTTGTTACCATGGTGTAACATGGAATGAAATGAGTGAACTTAGTAAACCGGTCCACCACTACCATGATAGCATCATACCCCTCTGACAAGGGTAGTACAGAAAAAATTGACTGAGAGGGAAGTCCAGGGTTCCAGTGCCTTCTGGACTGGTACCAACAACCCCACGAGAGGCTGACAATTTGGCTTCATCCTATTGCAGATTAGGCACTTTATTGGAATATCCTGATAACTGTGCAGCCAAAACCATCCAGTTATAGGTATGTCAGATAAGCTCTAAATTCTTCGCCTTCTCAGGATGTCCTACAGTTATGCCTTCATGTGCTCCTTAATTACATCTGGATGGAGTGGGCCAGCAGGAAACCATAAGCGCTCCTGGAAACATATCACATCCTCCTTTACATGGTAACTGTTGGTGATATCCTCCAAATTCAACTCAATTTTAGTTAGAACCATACAATTCTAATGATAAATATTTGGAAAGGATGGCCTTACTAAAAATAATATATTCCTTCAAGTTATCCAGTGCATCAAGAAGTGGCATGCCTGCTGGGGTAGGTGTTTTCTCAGATACAATTTTACCATAAAGGATCACCAATTGGGCGTTGTAAAACTCTTTCTCCTTGGGATCAGGTGCCGATGCAGTGTTTCAGCACAGAGCGTCAGTCATACCATTCTCCTTGAACTTTCAGAGCTTATAAGAGAACACAAATTGAGCAAGAGTTTTATGCCACTGGGTTTGTCACGGGGTCAGGACATGAGGAACGTGATAATACAATAGGTCATGTTGATCTGTGTGGATATGGACTGTCTGGGAAAACCCATGTAAATGTCAATGACAATAGGTTAGTGCCTTCACTACCGCCAATAGTTCTTTGTCATAAACGTGTAATTAAATTTGACAGAGACAAAAAACCTAGAAAAAAATTTCACACGATGTTTGACTTCCTATTCACCCTCCTGCAAGATTGCAGCAGCTATGGCAAAGTTGGAAGCATCAGTGGTCACTATAAACTTCCTCCTAGGATCCACGTGATGGAAAACTCATGTGAACAGCAGAGTGCTTTTCATTTCTTGGAAGGTATCCTCCAATGCAGTGTACCACTGAGGAACTATGACAAAACTAGCTTTATAAAAAGGTGTCGCTACCTCAGAAAGACTTGAAATAAACTTTTCAGGAATGTGTAAGCCCTTAAAAAGATCCTCAACTCCTTAAGTAAGGTTGGCATGGGCCACTCACAAATTGCCTTCCCCTTGTTTGGATAATCATGTGGCCTTTGTTGAAAATGAAGTTGCCCAGGAAGGTGGCCTGACACTTGAAAAACAAGCACTTACTGATTTTCAGTGTTAGTTACACCACCATCAAATGCTCAACCACTTGCCATAGGTGGATTGCGTTGGATGCTGTATCATGGAAAAGCCAAAATGTCATCCATGTAGGCTACTACGCATACACCTAACAACTCCCCAGGAATGCATCAATATATGTTGGAATATTGCAGGCTGTTTTGAGCCTAAAAGGCATTTCCTTTTATTTAACTGAGGTAAGCTGACCAGGGGACAGACATTACCAAATATATGTGAAACTAAGAGAATAACTAACAAATATAAAAAAAGGCACCCCAGGGTACTCAAGTTACCCCTGTTGCCAGCGGGACTGCCAGGTATGGGGGGGTTGGTGCACTACTCCGAGGGGGTTTCCCCTGCTATGGAGCAGATGTGAAGGAAAGGGTCTGTGTGGAGGAACCAGAGTGGGAACCATGATTCTATGAGCGCTTTTTGTCTTGGTCTCATATCCATAGAGCCAGCCTTGGAAGTGCTCTAGTAAGTGGACATGGAATATGTTAATAATCCCATGAATGGTTGGGACCGTGCCCTTGAACGCATCTAATGCAATTGTGTGTATTGTCCACATTGCAATGGGTATTATTAGGGAGCGGAGGGTAGATGGGATTGGTGACTCGATCTGGAGCACAAAGATACTTTTTGATATCGAGAATTCCTGTTCGTTTTAAATATTGAGCAGGCGTGCGACTTCCTGCCATATAGCTTTGGTTGGGGGGCATGTTTCTAGGCGGTTATGTAGGGATCCCTCCCCTCCACATACTGCACATGTTTTGTGGAGGGAGTTGGAGCGGTCCGCCGTCCTATAGTCCTTCTCAAACAGCGCCAGGCGTTTGCTTTTATCCTTGGTTGTAGGAGAGGGTGGTGTGTCATGTTCCTCATTGCTTTCTGTGTGGTTAAATCATAGGGAATGTCCAGCATATCTAGGTATTTTATCCAAACTATGCTTGGGGTTGTTGCGAGCATATCCCTCTGGGGGTGGTTTTCTGGGTTTCTTAATTTGAATTGGGGGCTGGGTCGTCCCCTTCCCTGTATAGTACCCATGTTCTCTATGGTATATCCCATACGGCGGATAGTTTGGAGGATATGTTTGAAATGAGGGGAGGTTCCATGTGGACCCGTTGCAGCAGGGTGCTTGGCAAGGTATGAAAGTAGTCTGGGTGGACTATGTGGGTTGGTTAATTTGAGCGCCTGTGCAAAATTAGTCCTTGCTGCTCTGGAACAATGTTGTTGCAGGAGGTCTGGAGCAAGGTTTTCCTTTATCCAGGTACCTAGGATGTGATTGGCATGGCTCTCAAAATCTATTAGTCCCATGCCTCCGCTTTAGCGTGGGCCAAATAGTGTTTCCATCCGTATAGGAGGGTGAGAGCCAGGACACAGCCAGCCCTGGATAAGCGCGCGAATTGAGGTTATAAAGGTAGGTGAGAAGGCTATCGCATGGGCCTAGTACCACAGTATTGGAGGATGAGCGAGTTAGCAACTGTAACTCGTCCTGTTAATACTGGGGTTCTTCCTTTGAGGGAGGCGACGCGTTTGGACACCCGTTGAAACAGGGTACTTTCCAATGCCTCATTAGCATATCCCCCTGATTCTAGCCAGATTCCAAGGTTTCGGACAGGAGTGGTGGTGGGAGGTGTTGCAAAGGTAAAATAATTGGGTTTTTTCTTCGAGTGTTGGTGTGAGGTTCTGATGTTGTGGCCCAATTGTTTGTGTATTTGCCTAAGAGAATGATTTCTGTCTTCCTTTTGTTGAGCGATGCATTGCTCACCTTGGAGTATTCCTCTAAATTGTGTTCCAGCTGTTGGGCATCTTCATTGTTTGCTATACCTGCTACGCAGTCATCTGCAAAGGCCAGTATCTTGACTGTGGGTTGTCCTTGTGCGGTTATCCCCATGAGACGTGAGTCAGTTACTCGGAGGAGCGGGTCAAAGCTGAAATTGTATAGCAGTGGGCTGAGGGGATCCCCTTGTTTGAGCCCACTGTGTGGTTTAATCTTGTTTGTTAGGAATCCAGGGCCGCATACAGCCATGGTTGCAGATTCTGTTAGGATCATCGCCCATTTTATGAATCTTAGTGGGAGTTTGAAGGCATGTAGACATTCTTTTAGGTATGGCCAGCTAACACAGTCATACGCCTTTTCCTGATCTAAGACCAGGGCACCAGTTGCTTTGGATTGACAAATGTTTGCAACAGGGTGTATGTTGTTCCAGATTGAACGCCCTGGTATAAACCCAAACTGGTTGGGTGATAGGACGTCAGATGCAATTGCGCCTAATCTAGCTGCTAGAATTTTTGTTAGAATTTTTGTGTCAGTGTTGGAGAGTGCAATTGGGCGCCAGTTGGCCAGATCCAACTTGTCACCCTTATTATACAAGGTCATAACGTAGGATTCATGGCCTCCTGGTAATAGGCGTGTTTTCAACAAACTCTGGTTCATTGACGCCAATAGGAGGGGGCGATTTGTTGAAAATATTTTTTGTAAAATTCGTAGGGTATCCCATCAGGCCCTGGGCATTTCCTACATGGTGCGCCGCGAATTGTTTCCCAAAGCTCCTCCCATGTGATAAGGGATAGTATATTGTAATTTGGTGGTGTACTTTGTATCTTGGCAGTTTGAATAATTTCTTTAATTTTTTGTGGATCTGTTGGCATATCACGATATAATTCTGTGTAATAGCGGTGTACTTCCACATTGACCTCCTCAGAGTCAGTTGCCACAGTGCCGTTGGTCTTGCGGACCTGTGTGCACGTGGGCTGGTTTCCATGGGAGTGGAATTGGCGGAAAAAGTATGTCAAACAGGTTTTGCCTTCCTTTATGAACTTACCTTTGTTCAATACTTTGATTCTGTGTTGGTGTTCAAAGATGAGATTGTTAAGTCAGGCTTAAATTTCTGCCCATTTGCATCCCCAATTAGGGCTATAGCCAGATCTTGGAGTTTTTATTTCCAGGTGGTCTAGTTCTGCCAAGGTACGCTTGATTGTGGCTGTGTCCGCGGTGTACTTGCATGATGCAATATGTCAGGTTTTGTTGATTAAATCTTTCTTGAAATTTTCCCATGTTCCAATGGGATCCAAAGTGAATGGGGCTGTGAATTCTGGGTTTGTAGCCTTGTTTTCAACCAATTAGATATCTCAGGCAATCTTGTATTTTCTGGGTGAAGCTTTCTCCAAGGCGACACCTGTGTGTGGGATTGGGTTGGCGCTAACTGCACCGTAATTAATTGGTGATCAGAAAAATTGATCTTTTTTGTTGCCCAAAAGGCATTTCCTAAAATTGAAAATCCCTTTCCTGGTACGGAATGCAGTGAGCCATTTTTGCCCCTTTCTGATGCTATCTGAATGAAAGCATTCAAGCAATCTAACTTATAGAAGACCTTAGCCTTCTCCACATAGAGAGCAATTTGTGCTTCCACTGGGAGTGGATGCAGATCCAGTATGGTAAAATTGTCCATCTTGCCATAATCCACGCAGGGGCGTAGAGTCCCATCTGCCTTCTCCACTAAAAGAAGTGGTGAGCATACCAGAGAGGGTTTTTAAAAAATGGCCCCTTTATCTAGCTGTTCCATGACCCACATATCCAAAATGCCTCCTCCTGTAAAGTCAAAGGGTAGATGGGAGAAGAAATGCGCACCAAGCCCATTGTGAGCATGAGTAACAATCAAACTCAGAATGTTCTAGCAGAACATTTGCAAATTCAAGTGGGTGTCTATAACTCTCCAGTTCCCAGCTTGGGTGTGCATGAAGCACTGGGCCAGAGCAAGGGAACTCGTTGGTAGTGTCAATATAATGATAGCCCAGCAGAGTGAGCTGGAGTTAAGTAGATATAGGGCGAGGGTGATGAGCACAATAACAGTAACAATATATCTCGCAAACAGCAAAACTTGGCTGTGCCCTAAAGGGCAGTTTATGACCGAGTTTGGTACAGGAGTTGAGTGCGTGGGTGGCCTGGTTTGGAGAAAACCTGGTAGGCACAGTGGTGTATCTGAGACTGTCATTATTTTGAATAAGATAAATTGTCTAACACGTTGTGAGACCTCCTTGAAGAGGTCCGCGCATAGATTTTTCCAAGTCAACATATAGAAAAAATGTAAAAACGATTATGGGTTTTTATATTGAAGATGACCAACGAGAAACGTTGGTTTTGAGCAAAGATAATTAAGCTAACTCAGGTGAATTTTGGATTGGTAAAAATGGTACTAAGCCTTGGTGCACCAATAGGCGCATGATTCCATATGAAAGGGTAGCATACTTCAAAAATGACCTTACTCAAGTTATCAATTGAAGCTGAACCTGATCTGAGCTCACACCCTTGTAAATAGAACGGATTTTGAACCTTCATTCATTGATTAACTGAACTGAGACATCGTCATTCAAAATAACTCATCTGATACAGAATGAGAGCCAAAACAGGGGATGGGCTAGAGACCTCACTTTTACTAACCTGGGTGTACCTAGCCAATACCCAGCGTTGATCCAAGGTGTGCTCAAGGTCAAGAAGATCCTGAAATCTGACCTTTTGGGCCTCCTGCCTCCCAGCCTTGTCCCTTCTGTTGGTGCGCTCAATAAGGTCATGTAAAAATGGCAGCAGATGTTGCTTTAAAGGAAGTTTTCAATTCTTACAAGCATGAAGGTAGGGGCATTTCAGGAGTGGGCTTTAGCAGGGGTGCAAGTGTAAGATTGTGTACGTTTGGCCATTGGGGATAATTGCCTTGAGGGTCTCCTTTTAACACAAGAATACAAAATTCTGTCCACCTTTTGAGATAATGTCAATTTGGTATTCTTTGAAAGGGTTTGGATATCAAACCTCCGCCACCACTCCACACCCAGGATAATTAAGTATATGAGATTTTCATTGCCAAAACTGTCAGACAAATGATATTTACCCACTTGGAAATCAACTAATACCTAAACCTTCAGCGTGGAATTATCCTGGGACGCCCCTACCCTAACCTTACTCACAGGTAAGTAACGTATCTCAAGGTAGTCAGTTAGGAAAAGTCAATAAAACTATCAGAAGCTTTTTATTTTATTTAACTGAGGTAAGCCAACCAGGGGATGGGAATTACCGATATGTGTGTAGAAATGGTAGGGGAGGGAAGAAAAGCAATGAATAGATATGATTGGGCACCCTAAGGTACTCAGGTTACCCCTGTTGCCAGCTGGGACCTCCAGGTATGGGGATTGGTGCTCTACTCCAAGGGGGTTGCCCCCACTATGGAGCAGGTGTGAAGGAAGGGGTTCATGTGAAGGAACCAGAGCGGGAACCATGTTTTATGAGTCTCTGTTGCCTTTGCCTCATATACCGATAGAGCCAGGCTTGGAAATGCTCCAGTAAGTGGACGTGGAACCTATTGACAACCCCATGGATGGTAGGTACAGTGCCCTTGAATGCATCCAAGGCAATAGTGTGGATCGTCCACATTGAAATGGGTATCAATAGTGAGCGCAGGGTGGACAGGATTGGGGATGTAAGATGTATCGCGAGGAGGCTTTTTGATATAGAGAAATCCTGGCTATCTTGGATCTTGAGCAGGCGTGCGACTTCTCGTCATTGGCTTTGGACGGGGGCAGGTTTTTAGGCGGTGGTGTAGGGAGCCCTCTCCTCAACATACTGCTCAGGTTGAGTGGAGGGAGTAGGTGCGGTCCGCCATTCTGTAGGTCCTTCTTAGGCAGCGCCAGGCGTTGGCCCTTACCCTCAGCTGGAGGAGTGGATGGTGCGTCATCCTCCATATTGCCTTTTGTGTGGTTAAGTCATAGGGGATATCCAAAGCGTCTAGGTAGTTGACTATGGTGATGGATGGGGTTGTGGTGAGTATATCTTTGTGGGGGTGGTCTGGCTTTTGTAACGCGAAGTGGGGTCTGGGTTGTCCCCTTCCCTGCACTGTACCAGTGGTAGCGACGGTCTACCCCTTGCGGTGGATGGTTCAGAGGAGGCGCTTGAAATGAGGGGGGTTCTGTGCAGGCCCGTTGCGTTGGGGCAGTTAGTGAGGTATGTTAGTAAGCTGGAAGGGTGATGTGGGTTATGTATTTTGAGTGCCTGCGCGAAGTTGGCACTCACTACCCTGGACCCGCGCTGTTGCATGGGTCCAGGGTTAGCACTTCCTTTATCCAGGTGCCCAGGATGTGGTTGGCATGATTCTCAAAATCTATAAGGCCAATGCCTCCTCTAGAGCTTGGGCCATACTTTCTTTTCAACCTGGACTGGTGGGCGGGATCCAGTCCACAGCCAACTCTGGATGAGCACACGGATTGACATTATAAAGGTGGGGAAGAAGGGGATCACATGTGTGGGAACCAAAGCAACGAGAGGATGAGCGAGTTGGCAACTGCCACTCACCCCTTTAACCGGGGGGATCTACACTTGAGTGAGGCGATTCTGTTGGATATCCATTGTAGTAGGTTATTTTCGATCATCTCATTTGCATACCCCCCTGTTTCCAACCATATCCCAAGGTGGCGGACAGGGGTGGTGGTGGGGGGTAATGCAAAGGGTAGGGCGAGTGAGTTTTTGCATCTTGGGTTTTGTGTGGTGGGGGATGTGGTCCAGTTGGTGGTGTATTTGCCAAGGAGGATATTTTTTGGTTTTACATTTATTAAGCAATGTGCTACTCACCGTGGAGTATTTCTCTAGGATGCTTTCCAGCTGTTGGGCGTCGCTGTTATCAGCTATAACTGTTACACAGTTGTCTGCAAAGGCTAGTATCTTGACTGGGGGCTGGCCTAGCGCAGTTATGCCCCTGAGGCGTGAGTCAGCAATGCGGAGGAGTGGGTCAAAGCTGAAGTGTACAGTAGCGGGCTGAGGGGGTCCCCTTGCTTGAGCCCTCTGCGTGGGGTGATCCTGTCAGTCAGGAAGCCAGGGCCACATACCGCCATTGATGCGGATTACATGAGGAGCACTGCCCAGTTGATGAACCTAGGTGGGAGGTTGAAAGCATGTAGGCACTCCCTTATGTATGGCCAGCTAATGCGGTCATATGCCTTCTCCCAGTCAAGGAATACCGGGGCACCCTCGCTTTGGATTGGCATACATTGGCGATGGAGTGTATGTTAGACCAGATGGAGCGCCCTGATGTAAAACCAAACTGGTTGGGTGATAGGGCTTTTGAGGCTAGTGCTCCCATTCTGGTAGCTAGAATTTTTGTGAGTAGTTTAATGTCAGTATTTGAGAGATGCTATCAGGCGCTAGTTGGCCAGGTCCAGTCTGTCGCCCTTTTTTAATAGGGTAATGACATAGGAGTCCTGGCCTCCTGGCAGGAGATGGGTCTCCAGCAAGCACTGGTTCATAGATGCTAGGAGGAGGGGGGCGATCTGTTAAAGTAATTTTTATAAAATTCGTAGGGTATCCCATCTTGGCCTGGGCATTTCCTACGTGGTGCACTGCGGACTGTATTTCAGAGCTCCTCCTGCATTATCAGGTTTAGGAGACTATAGTCCGGCGGTGCACTCTGTATTCTAGTGGAGTGTAATTTTTTTATTTTTTGAATGTCAGGTGGGGTGTCTCAGTAAAGTTCAGTGTAATAGTGGTGGATTTATGTCTTGACCTCCTTTGGGTCAGTTGCCACTGTTCTGTCAGCTTTGCGGACCTGCGCGCACTGGAGAAGGTCGCCTTGGAAGTGGTATTGGCGGAAGAAGAACGCCAAACAAGTTTTGCCTTCTTTTATGTGCTTACCTTTCCATGATACTTTGATTCTGTGTTGGTGTTCATGGATGAGGGCGTTAAGGCGGACGGTTTTTGCCGCCCATTTGTGCCTCCAGTCTGGGCTGTATCTAGTTTTTGGGGTATTGAGGTAAAGGTGGTCAAGTTCCGCCAGGGTGTGTCTGATCATAGTAGTATCCACAGTATATTTGCATGAAGCGATATGGTGGCTCTTGTTTTTTAGTTCAGATATGAATTTTTCCCAAGTTTTGATGGGATCTAATGTGAACAGGGCAGTGAATTTTGGGTTTGTTGCTTCGTGCTTAACCCAGTCAGAAATTTCAGGGAGTTTTATATTCTCCGGGTATAGCTTCCTCCAGGGCATCATCCGCGTTTGAGTCCTGGTTGACGTGAACTGCACTGAAACTATTGATGGTCAGAGAAATTAATTTTTTAGTGGCGAAGTTAGTAATGAATGAGCGACAAGATTTCAGTGCAAGGATGTGATTGATGCGGCTCATTGAGATGAGCGTACCCTCACATATGCTGGGGCAGGTCATGTGGGGAAGGAGTGGAGACCTGGGTGGGGGAGGGTGTCATACAGGCCAAGGGATCTTTTCATCACGCGGAACTTGAAGTGTCCCGGTGGGTATCCCCTGGGGTTGGGCCATCAGTCTATAGTGGGATCATCCCAGCAGTTAAAGTCACCCAACAGGATGGTATCTCGTGGGAGGGTGAGTGTTGGAAGGGTTTTGAGAAATTGTTTTCTCTCAGCTGCGGTGCTCAGTGCATAGATGCATGCTATCAAGATTGTTTTCTCTTGGCATGTGATCGTTGCTACCAGGATGCAGCCATGAAGGTATGACGAGGAGTATGTAATTTTTTATTTTTTGCTATTTCATACGATCACCCCACAGTGAGACGTCCATACCAATTGTGATGGTGAGACTCTAGCTGAATAGAATCCTTCTATCCTTTGTAGACAGTGGGTTTCTTGGATGACCAAGATGTCTACATGGGGGATTTCGCAGGAATTCCAGCTTTTTGGCTTGGGACATTTGAGCCCTGGCTCCCAAAATGTTTAGCATCCCCATTGACACTGAGGTGCCCATGGCGCCTCAGGAGCGGTTGGGAGGGCCCTCTGGCCCTAACCCACCGTGGCTCATTTTGGCCATGCTCCACGTCTGTACTCCAACTCTCTCAGTGACAATGTCAGTTCCCTTGATCTGACTCAATATTTCGCGGGAATTGTGGTTTTTGGAATTTGCATTATTTTTTCCTGCATATATCTCATGATGGTTCAAAGTGGGGTGTTGATTGGGTTCCTTGATTTTGGGATTTGAATTTGGAGAATTGTGCACCGCATTTTCGCCCATATTGAGGTTAAATTGTTCCTTAAATTGTGCATGATTGATGTTGCTTGGTGACTCAGTCAAATTGCTGTGAAAATTTTTAACCTGGGCATATTGTTCTGATTAGTTGGCTCGGTGAATACCAAAATATCCTCTTGAATCTGTCTGGGGTCAATGGATGATTCCGCGTGCACTGCCGCCTCAGCCGCTGCCCGCTTGCAGGCTTTTTGTGCCACTTTTCGTTGTTTATGTGTAACTGGGTCCACGATGGAGTAAAGTCCATCTATACCCCAGCAGAATGGGTGGTGACCATTGGTCATTCTGGCGAATTTTCGTTACTTTTGTCCATGGCTTCCTCACAATAGTCTGCTTCCATTAAGCCTTCCTTCACGGGGCATGCATGTTCCTTGTGTCCCAGTGAACCACAGTGGTTGCATATGGGCAGTGCGCGTTCGTTTGTAACTTGGAATGCAGATGACTGTCCCCCATCCGCAAAGTGAAACTCTGCTGTGTGGGGGATTCTTGATAAGTAATCTTCCACTTCAGGGAATGGGTTGATCATGGCGATAGCTTTGCCTGTGCACAGGGTTGGCATCAGGAGAAATCATTGTAGTTCAAGTTGCACAATTTCTCCATAGGCTACGAGCCCTTTGCAGAGCTCCTCCTCAATTACCTTACAAGGAAGGTTTGTAGGGAGCGAGTCAAATGAGATGAACAAAGTTTTTACTTTGTTCCATCTGGTGCGCACAGTGCGCACTATTTTTTTGCCTTTGGGAAGGGAAATTTTGATGCAGACTTTTGCTACAGCCTCCACTTCTTCAGCTGTTTTGAAACCAATATTGATCCAGCCATGGCCCATGTTGTTGGTGGAGACATATACTGTGTGGGGAAAAGGGAGGTCTGTGCGTCGCATGTTTTCTCCCACAGGGTCGAGGACTCATCCCTAAGGAAGAGTTGGAGCCCATGCTCCACCTTTGAAAGGGGTTGGTTACTTTGGATATACATGTATTGATCTTATTTTATAGTAAACACCATAAACCCGGACAGTGTCTGAGTTTGTGGTTTCTTGGCGGCTTGGCTTCCTGGCCCCCCTCCAGGGCGTTTCTTGCCCTTGGGTGCACAGTTTTGCGCACCTCTTGATGCGACGCTCGCCAGGTTGTACTAGATTTATTATTAAAATCGCCAATCACTCCTGTTTGATTATCAAAAATTGCTGTTCAAATCAAATCATAGTAACTAAAGTGATTGTTATTGGAAGAAAAGCCCTCCTGACAACACTTCTTTGTTTTAAATTAATATTTCCAGCGGATCATTGCTGTTCTGCACTCTCATTCCTATTCACAATATTCCCCCATTTCAATATTCTCATTTTGCTTATATATTAGTGACTTTGGTCAATATCAACCCTCTGGCATAAAATATTCATTTCTGCTGTATTCTCATTGGTTATGGCAGAATCTACTATTCATTGAATTCTCAATTACCTTAGCTTAAGGTGATCCACCAATTATTTGTACTACATCAACATTGCCTCATTGCCTGAAAAAAGGCAATCCATTAATTATTGTTCAAAGCTCAGTATCGCCCTATCACCTTATATCAAAGTGATCTCATTAATACTGTATAATACTTGGTTCAGCCAATTCTCACCCATTCAGCCGTAATTACTTAGATCTTATTGTTTAATCATATCAGAACTATGACATTACCCCCCTTTGACTGGACAATAAGGCTTCTATTGTTTATACACCCAAAGGAATTTTGCGTGCACTTAGTTAATGACCCAACCTCTTGCAAGTCCTTGATAGTATTAGCATCCACACCTTTTTTTAGTTATTTTGAATAGACCAAACCAAGTATTGGCCAATTTGTGCTTCTGGCCAAACCTGTGTTAGTCATTGTTTAAAAATCAATTGTGGGCTCTGCTAGTGTGCCAGGCCATCCAATATGAAGATTGGTTGACCCTTAGCCATTTTGCCTTCATAAAAGTACCAACACCCTGTGAGTCCGCGTCCAACCTACCAACACAGAAGACCAATTCTTCAGCTTAGCCATCAGGGCCGGTGGTGTGTCCCAAAGAGTCCTTCCTCATCCTGGTTGGCCAAGGCAGTCACGCTCTGCCCCACCATCCTGACCCTTCACCAACCCATCTGAGCATGCCTCCGCAATTCCTGCCCCCATCCTGGGTGACCAAAGCAATCTGTACTGCACCCCGCAGGGTTTTTGGCCAGTTAGCAACGTTGTTGGTGTCCAGTTGGCCAGGTTTCCACTTGTTCCTCACAGGGCTGAGGTATGGGAGCTGGCAGCATCAGCCACTACAGGTGCGTCACCTCACATACAACTTCAGGGATCTCCAGTCCCTAATTATTTAAACTAGATAAAGAACTACTGACGATTAAAATAAATAAGGGTGAAAGAGAGATCTTTATTTGGAGGGAAAGATGACTTTTATACTATAGGCTAATTTACCTATGAAAACCCCTCGGCTATCCAAGTCAGCACTTAAATAAATCATTGGTCATTTGTGGTAGCAATTCCCTCCCTTTCTGCTCATCTGCTTCACTGAAATTAAATTAGTTCAACCCATCCTTGGCATGAGTCACTGGTCAATTGTATATAATCTATTAATATAAATATAACTTCAAGCATCCTCAGCATATGTTGCTGGTGCTCCAAATTAAGCAGCAAATCTAAAAATTAGATGAAAATGAATACTTCAGCTTTCTGCCAGAAAATCCCACAATTATTTTTATGGCAGTTATTGTCATTTGCACATGACATAATAGTGGGGACCAACCCCAAAGACAAGGCTAGGCGCCAGGAGGCCCAGAGGGTGAAGATGCAGGCCCTTCCTGACCTGAGGCACACCGTGGACCAGTGCTGGGTTTGTCAAAATATGCCCATGTTGCGACTAGTGGTGTGCCAAACGCCCAGCCCCTGACAACAAGCCAAGCATTATAATGAATGATCTATCAAATGAATGTGGATGGTTCAATTTGGTTTGTCAATGAGTGGATTTCAAAAACTGTTCCATTTTTGAAATAATGCGCTCGGGTCAAATCCAACTTCAATTGATCACTCAAGTGAAGTCAGTTTCAGCCTATTCAAGAAACTCAGATGGCAGCGTTGTCATATTGGTGAGTCAGTGCTTGGGTCCACTGCGGCATAACCCCTATTCCCCCATTCAAGCTTAAATACATTTTCCCTGACCAACATTCCTTGTTGTTTGACCTCCTAAATAAACCTTTTCCCATTTACGTTATTTTAAATTTTATGATATTTTGAAAGCTCCTGTGCGCTAACCTCTTTGAGGAGGTCTCGTGCTCCATTACCCTTTCCATTGCAAGTACCTTGCAGCTCTCCCCTCATGCACCATTTGTTCGCCCAGGTTCCCTCCAAATTGGGTCGCTTAGCCCCTTCTGATATGTTTATCGCGTCGCCTTTACTGGGGTTTTATTATAAAAAAAATTTTATGCCTAAGTTATTATGCTCCAGCACCCTCTTCTGGGCTCTAATTACTTTGGCACTAACGGCTAGTTCCCTGGTTTGGCTTGGTGCACTGCGCATTGCCACGATGGGAACAGGAGAGTTATAGACACTCTCCTTACAGTTATGCCAACATAAGATTCCGCCATACTTGCATTCATTTTAGCGAAATCATTGTTAAGAGGTTGTAAATGAATATGTCAGCTTTTCCTCAGAAATTCCCACAATCACATACATTTTTGTAGTTGGCACCAAACTGGGAATACGCCTAACCCAAAACGATTAATGTTTTTATACTATTAAATAATATTGAACTAGGCGATGTGATGGAAACCATCAGGAACCTCACTTCTGCCTAAGGAACAAGAAGTTGATAATACATCCCTTGGAACAGAACTGACCTTTCCTGAATACACCTCAGAACCCAGCCCACTTCACAAAGCAAGAATGCCAAACCAATATCCAATTATAAAATGGTTAACCTAAAAAATCAACCTAACATACCTTAATATAAGCTAATACTTAATTTCCTTAACTGATTCTTTTCCCTTGGGCCCTAATAGCGGAAGTATTAAAATAACAAGACCTGATACAGCAATTAGCCAGCAATCTTGCCCATATAGTCAATACCCCTAATTCTGATATTATTGGGAGAAATCCATCTGGTTAATTTCTGACATTTTCCCCACACTTAACCAGATGGTATTACTCCAGCATGACCCACCCCAATGGTGGACCAATCAAACCCCAGCGCCCCCTTGAAGGAGCGCAAGGTCCAAACTAGTGGCTCTCATCACCTCCTAACCTGTCCTCCAACTACTCGAGCAGCCCACTAGTGGAACCCCCTGTATTAAGCACCACTGTTGCAAAATTGGCTTTGGGCTCTGATAGTGTGCTAGGCCAACCAGTAAAAAGACTGGTTGACCATTTGCCGTTTAACCTTCATAGGTGTGCCAACCCCCTGTGAGTCCACGTTCAACCTACCAACATAGCAAAACAAAGACTTCAGCTTATCCCCAGGGCCCGTTGTGTGCCCAAAGAGTCCTGCCCCCATCCTGGTTGGCCAAGGCAGTCCCGCTCTGCCCCACCATCCTGACCCTTCACCAACCCATCTGGTCATGCCTCAGAAATTCATGCCCCCATCCTGGGTGACCAAAGCACTCTGTGCTGCACCACGCAGGGTTGATGGCCAGTTGGCAATACCGTTGGTGGCCAGTTGGCCAGGTTTTCGCCTGTTCCTTACAGGGCTGAGCTATGGGAGTTGGCAGTATCAGCCACTACAGATGATTTCACCTCACACCAACTTCAGGGATTTCCAGTCCCCAATTATTTAACCTAGCTAAAGAACTACTAACAATTAAAATAAATAAGGGTGAAAGAGAGATCTTTATTTGGAGGGAAGAATGACTTTTTATACTATAGGCTAATTTACCTATGAAAACCCCTCGGCTATCCAAGTCAGCACTTAAATAAATCATTGGTCATTTGTGGTAGCAATTACCTCCCAATCCCTCATCTGCTTCACTAAAATTAGATTATTTTGGCCCATTCTCGGCATGAGTCACAGGATAATTGTATATAATCTATTAATATAAAAATAACTTTGAGCATCCTCAGCATAAGTCGCAGGCGCTCCTAATTAGGCAGCAAATTTATTATTAGATAATAATGAATACTTCAGCTTTCTGTCAGAAAATTCCACAATTATTTTTATGGCAGTTGGCGCTGGGTTAAGATTCTGCTGAACTCGATTCAGCTAACTAAATCATTATAAGATGGTTGTAAATAAATACATCTGCTTTCCGTCGCAAAATTCAACAAATACGTACAATTTTGGAGAGGGCCAAACTAGGAATAGGCTAAACCTAAAACAATTAATGTTTTATACCATTAAATAATATCAAACTAGGCAATTAGCTGGCAATCACGCCCACCTAACTGACAACCCTAATTCTGATACAATTGATAGGAATCCATCTGGTTATTTTCCAACAGTCATGGAATAGATACATTTGCACACTTTTAACTGAGCTATCCCATTATGCTGTACCTGATTGGCAGCCTTATTATTCACATTTCTGGCTAAACTGAACAATTATGCTTTGGTTTGTAGCTTAATCAGCATAATCATTAGATTAGTCAAGTAGCGATTCAGGTCCATTCTGCTGGTATCTTCCACACAGGCATAGAGCAGTTCCAAAAGGCTGGGTGTCATCCATATATTCTCTGGAAGGGACTCTTCCCTGTGGCAGAATGATAGCTAATATTGTAAGCAAAGACTGCAGTGGAAAGGAGGAAAACTTCAATATGAAGGTTAATCTGCTACCAATTTGTGGAGTATGTTCAAGGTCTCATTAACTTGCTCAACCATCCCGTTGGTTTCTGGGTGATACAATGTAATCAAAACCCCACAGATGTCCATCATCTCATTTAGCTTGGGAAGGATATAGGAAGTGAAATTAGTTCCATTATCAACAAGGATGAACTGAGGGCAGCCATGTTCTGAATAATGCATTCCATGAGGAACTTGGCCACAGGAACTGCCCCCAAGTCCTTGATTACCCATGCTTCTACCCACCTCGTCAATTGGTCAATTGCCATTAGAATGTATTTGGATTAGTTAGCTCCAGTAGGCAGAGGGATAACGATATCAAGAGACAACATATCCCAAGCAAAATGTGGTTTCACTAACCGTATGAAGCCTTCTGGTGAAACAGTTTTCCCACTTGGCGCTGGTGGCAGCAGGAAATGGTTTCAAACAAGTCAAAGTTCATAATCTCCCAATAGTACCAAGGTCACAACCATTCCAGGATCTTACATACCTTAACATGTTCAACTGCTCAGTGTATGCTCATAATAATATTTGATCAGGTGGGAGGCCTTAGGATATTCACATATTTTACCCTATCTGCTTGTACGATTCACTGTTCTTATGGAACGTATTGGCCCTTATTTCATCTAATACCTTGATGACTTGAGGCGTTTCATTTTCATATCTTCAGCTAAGCATTATTATACATTTATGTTACTGAGATGTTCTATAACAGAAACAGTTGGAAATCTCAATAAGCAATTGGCTTTTTTGGTGTTTTGCTCCATGTCAATGAAGGATTTTAAATTGTAAGCCTGCAGTTTGAGAGCCCATCGGGCTAGATGTTCTTCAGGCTACCTGAGATTCTGCAACCAGCATAACGAAGTATGGTTTATCATGACTTTAAACCTTACCTCAAGCAAATATACCCTGAAAAGCTTTTATGTGTAGATCGCCACTATGCAAACCCACTTGGTCACAGTATAATTACGTTTGAGGAAATTTAAGCTATGACTGTAGTATGAAACTGGATGCTCCTTTCTCTCATTGTCTTTTTGAGATAGAACTGCCCCAATGGAAGAAAGAAATGCATCCTTCTGAAAGAAAAAGCTTAAACTAATCTAGGTATTGTAGCATTGGCGTATTGATTAATGACATCTGCAGCATATCAAAGGAATGTTGATAGCAATCATTCCATTCAAACTTGCCATCTTTTTTTAACAAATCAAATAGCAGGCCCCTCAATGCAGCTGAAGTTAGGGATGAAGCACCGGTAGTAACACAACATCCAAAAAATACTGGTATGTCACACGCATAGTGCTCGGCTGAGACATTTTCTGGATAGCATCTACCTTGGCCGGTTGAGGTTTGAGCCCATTTGCGTCTACCACAAACACAAGGTACTCCAGTTGTTCCTTAAAGAAGCGGAATTTGTGGGGCTTAATCTTAATGTTGGCCTCAGCAATCCAGCTGAAAACCTACTCTAGATGAGTAAGATGCTCAGAGAAGGCTCAAGAGAAGACGTTGATATCATTGAGGTATATAAGAATGCATGACAGCTTTAAGTCACTGAGAATGGTTTTCATGGCCTGATGGAATGTAGCTGAGGCGTTGAAAAGCCCTTAAGGCATCCAGGTCAGTTGAAAAAAACCTTGGGACGTGATATTGGCGCATTTCTCCTGTTCCACTGTGTGCAACTTGATCTGCCAATAACCTGATATCAAATGCATCACCAAGAAGTAGCGAGCTCCCCTTAACTAATACAAAGCATTTTCAATCCGTGGCAAGGGATATGAGTCCTTCTTGGTGATGCTGTTGAGCTTCCGGTAGTCTATAACTACTCAGTTGGTGCCGTCCTTCTTTTTTCAATAAGAACAAGTGAAGCCCAAAGACTCTTTGCCGGTTAGAGCGTCCCTTACTCCAGTAGCTTGTCAATCTCCTCTGTCGCTACTTCCTCAGCTGCCCTAAACTGACAGATTGACTGAGACCTTATGGGGGATTATTTACAGTATCCATTTGATGGACCACCCCCAAGAACACCCTAAGTCGTGATTGTTGGCGGCAAATATCTCCTTATATTTTAAATAAAGATATCGCTTGATCCTTCTATTTTCTAATAACCTAACTAAGCTTTTTAGTGGTACCAACATTATCATGCTGCTTCACGAATTGAACAGTAAACTAAATTCATTCAGTGACCATACTCGTGAACCCAAAGGACCTCCTCAACAGGGATCAAGTGTAAATACTCCACTTTTTGTTGTCAGAAGATTTGCAATGGTTCCGTTTGTAGATTTGATAGTAGAACCTTGATCTCCCCATGTCCAGTAGTATAATGCCTGAAGTCATGTGATAATCAAGCCATGATTGCTGATAAGGTCCAATGACCTCCCCATAAAGTCCATCTGGCACTTCTACCTCCAATTCAGTGTTCACTATTACTTGGTGGCCGGAGGGGATAGATATAGGACCAGAAACTCTGTTAGACAGCCCTTGATATTCATATATCTGTTGGGGAAGGGCCCAGGTCTTGTTCTTTAGTTGATGGTAACGCACTGGGATCACTCCATCACCATAAGATAAGTAAATGCCCCATATGCACCGGATCTTTTGGCACTCCGCTAGAGGCAAATTAAATTAGGATCTGCTGTCCAGAATTTTGAATGTCTTTTCCATAATGTCAACAACAGCACCAAAGTGTTAAATAAAAATTAGTTCCACTTAACAGGTCATAATGGCTGTTTGGTAACACTATTTCTGGAGCTACAACAATTGACCCAAACTGAAAGGGGATCACACTATACGCTCCTTCTGAGACCATGTTTTCTGCTCCAGCATTCCCATACACCATGTAATGATCTACCTCAGATTTTTATTTCAACTTTGCCACCAACGTAGTTGAAACTATATTAAAAGGGGCACTTGTATCTATTATTGCACAGAATTGGGGTTTAGCTACAACATGTCACAGTACATAAATTCTGAATAAGAAGAATTTTGACTGTTTGATACATGGACATTTAAAGAGTCTCTTTTCCCAAGGAAGCTCGCAATCCCTTCACCAACTTTGGGCTATTCTTTTATAGTTTGTTGACTGGAGGGGTGACGTTTAATCCTTGCAAGGAAGGTGCATCTGAAGATAAGTACATCTTGTCAGGGGAAACTTGGTCAAACATTTGACAAGCGTACAGCTTCAGCTGCACCTGAGATCCTTCTTCCGCTGCTGCCTTGGCTTGCGCTTATGTCAATTACATTAACCCCTCCAACCAGCTGCTGATATAGGAATGCATCATCATATGGAGGGACTTCCGCTGAATTTTTAGTGATGAGTTCAGGTGCGACATTTGGGATTGGGATAGCAGAGGTAGATTGTCCCGTCTCTAATTTTCTCTGACTTTTCTCTGATAGTACTGGTCCTGCTGTACGTAATAGACCCACGGATTGGGGCAACACTGGACAAGGTGCCAAGAGTGACCGCATTTGAAACAATCTAACCCGTAGGGCCTGCATCCTTGATTATTGTAAGATGGGTCACGCTGAAAGTTAGACTGGTGATAAGACTCAGTTGATGGTAAGGCGTATAGTTATAAGAAGGCTGGGGGTTAATAAATGGACTCTGACTAGAGTGGAATAATTACCCTAAATAAGAAGGTCCAGCGGCAGATGCTGTAGGCTTCTGCTCTGTATTGAGCTGAACAAAGGTAGCGGATAGACACACAAACTTTGGAAAATCTTGAGTAGGGGTACGTCATCATCAGAAAACAGAGCCATGACATTGTAAAGCTCAAGCTATGGCTTCACTGAAGAGGTCAACGCAATTCCCATATACGCTTCCGTTAGAGTGCCTGCCTTTATTAGATGTGAGCTTCCATTGTGAAGCAGTCTGCAAACTAATTTAGAGTCTCATTTCTGATGAAACTCTATAGTCAAAAACGCAGCCTTCCACTGCAACATCTTGGCAGTGCCTCTGAATAACCTCAGCACAATCTTCTCCACTTCCTGATATGAAACAGAGCTGTTTGGAAGATAGCAAGTAACTTGGTCAGCACTCCCAACATCCAAGGAAGATTTCAGTAATTTAGCCTTACTCCAATATGAGGCTCCTTCCATCACAAATTCAAATCATTTGAAGAATATGTGGATGTTTCCATTGTAGTAGATGAAGGTAGATTGTCAATGCAGACCTCCTATTCCCACTCATAACTGCAAGCCTTGGTAGTGTACTGAAGACCTGAATTAAGACACATAGATCGAATATCAGTGAGGAATTGGCTCAGAAGGGTCAGCGGCACACGGCTGATTGGCTACTCTAGGGGTAGCATAGGTTTCCTTGGTGGGCAGGAATACCACCAAATAGGGGGTTCGTTGGGTTGAAACATATTCATCCCCCATGCTTCCATCGGGAGTTGAGCAGCTCATGCTGTTTATGTGCTCAACAAAAAGCTCTTTAGCTGAATATCTAATCTAGTATTCCTCATAAAATGATCCTCTCTGAGTGAACCTCTGGCCTTATACTTCCCAATGGAGGTGAGACGGGTAAAAATAGTTGCAACTTCTGCTCCGTAAAGTGTAGCCACTCAGTAGCATCATCCAGTCGATCAGCAAGTTGCCTGTTTCGTTTTCTAAGTATAATCAACTGATTAACTGAATTTTAAAGTTGATTTTTAACGTTGTCACGCTCCTGGAGGAGCTCTTCTTGTTTTTTTAGCACAATTCTATAAAAATATGATTTCCACAGCTTCTGCAAGCATAGCGGATTGGGATGATTCCCCTTTAATGAAGGCCTGAGATGCCAAGGCCGTCAACTGGACAATAATTTAGTTTTTTGTGGTTGTTTAATAGGCCCCCTGTAGTGAGCACCACTGTTATATTTTTGGCGTTATATAGGAGATACTCCAAAGGTGATTTTCACAGTGTCAACCATAATGAGCAATAGGACCAACGATATGAAGATTGTCATCCTCAAAACAACATAATAAACTTATTAAAATATAGAGAAATTTTCCTGAAAACACCTCTTTATTTTAATTTAATATTTTCAGCAGATGCTCCTGTTTTGCTCTCTCTTTTCTATTCACAATCTTTCCCGTTTCAATCTTCTCATCTCGCTTATATATTAGTGACTTTGGTCAATACCAACCCTCTGTCTTAGATTATTCATTTCTGCTGTATTCCTATTGGTTCTGACAGGCTCTACTATTCATTAAATTCCCAATTGCCTTAGATCAAGGTAGTCTAACAATTATTTGTTGAACATCGGCATGCCTCATTGCCTGATTTAAAGGAAATTCACTGATTGTTTATTCAAAGATCAGTATCGCCCTATCACCTTATGTCAAAGCGATATCATCAATATTAATTACTACTTGGTTTGACCAATTCTCACCCATTCCGCTGTAACTACTTAAGGCTTACCATCCAGTCATATCAGAATCATGAAAGTTGTTTTCCAGGCCTCCATGACTGACAACCATATGTGCAGCTTGAACTATTGTCACTCATTTTAACTGTTTTGAAGATTACACAGTTGTTTTCCATCAATTGACTTTAATACTTGTCCATCCTTGGTCTTGGTGTTTTCCATCACTTTTCTAATATGCACCTTGGTTTTCTCAGGTCTCGTTCCAAATTTCTCCATCAACCACACTCTAAAACAGCTCATCAGCCTGTTGATATACCACTTGGACCATTGGCAACCTTGATAAGCCATCTGCATTTGGATAAAAAGCTCCCGTTTGGTGGTCTATCTCAAAGTTGTAAGCTTGAAGCTTCATTACCCATCTGACCAGACGTCCTTCTGGTTCATTCAGGTTATGAAGCCAACGCAGAGAGGAATGGTCCGTCACCACTTTAAATTGCGTACTGTAAATATACACCCAAAACTTTATTACAGGCGTAGATTATCACAACGCATTCATGCTCATTAATAGTGTAATTCCGTTTCTGCTTCTATAACATCCAGCTCACGTAAGCTACTGAATGCTTATCCCTGAGCTTATCCACTTGACTCAGGATGGCGCCAATCACATTAATAAAGCATCAGTCTGTATTTTAAAATCTAATTAAAAATTCAGATTTTAAAGATTGGATAATCTATAAGATACCAACGTAACTCATCGTTAGAATCCTGGCCTCTTCATTCCAGATATATCCATTCTTTGGGTCCTTTAGCAAATGGAAAAGGGGATCGGCAATTCTTGCAAAATCCTGTATAAATCTTTGGTATAATCTGACCATTCCAAGGAATAATTAGATATCTCAGACACTCCTCAGGATAGCCGTTCGCTCTATGGTTTTGATATTCTGTGTTTGCGTCTCCAACCCACTGGAGTTGTGACAAACCCTAGATATTCCACCTCATTTTTAAAGTAGTGATACTTTCTTAGCTTAATCTTCATATTGGCCATGGATAGTCTATTTAAAACTTCTTCCAAATAAAGTAAATGCTCATGAAAGTTCTACTGAACACATTTATGTCATCTAAGTACACCAGAAGCAGGACAATTTTAAGCCATTCAATATGGCGTCCATGGATCTTTGGAGCGTTGTAGGCGCATTGCAAAGACCTTGGGGCATCCTAATCTTTTGGTACAGCCCCTGTGCGGTGATGATCACGCACTTCTCTTGGATTTTAGTTGACAATTCAATTTGCCAATATCCCAATATCAGATCCATTCCAGAGAAATACTTTGCTTCTCCCAAATAATCTAATACGTTGTCAGGATAGTGTAGCTGAGGGTAGTAGTTCCTTTAAAGAATACCTAAATGGATGGTATAAAATGTCTCTCAGAGAATTGATAACGGGGAGAGCCAGGAATCCTATACATAGGAGCTTGTGAATTGCTATAAGCTTTGGAATAGGTGACGAGGGACCTTTTTTAATAAAGCCGGTGATTGTGATGTCAATGTCTGGAGAGGAGCTCGGTAAACAGAGGCTCTAGAAATAAGAAAAATCAAGAACAAATTGGAGGTAAAAACGTATCTTTATTTAGTTAAAAGATGAATATTTATAGGCTGCATCTTAGTCCTAGTTCTGTCAGGGAAACAAAGTCCTCCACTGGCAAGATCTTCAGCACCCTGACTTTAATCAGGGTGGGATTTAACAGCAAGCTTTCCTTTATAAATATGTTAGGTTGAAGAGAATAGTGATCTGATGAGGTTAGAGGAACTTTGGAGAGGTATCAGAGGTAGGGAAATTCAAATGGGGCTGAGTGGGAGAAGGCTGATTCCCAACATACAACATCAATCTGTGGTAGTGGATACAAATCCTTCTTCATAATCTTGTTCAACCTTCAATAGTTGATCACCTCTCAATTAGAGCCGTCCTTTTTCTTCACTATTAGGATAGGGGGATTTTTCTTTCTGCTCAGAGTAACTTTTGAGCAGATTTAATTAGAAAAAAGAAAAGTAAATCTAACTAGCCTACGCCTACCTCCTCCATTTGCTATCCAATGACCTTGGATTCTCTTCAAGCTGCTCACATGTGGGGCATCAGCAAAACCCCACCCAGTGTTTTACTTCCAGTGGGAAAATGTGCTCAGACTGGTTCATCCAGTCCCACCAAATTATCAGGTCAGTTAATTACGCCCATTAATCTCGCCATCCACCTTGCATGTGCCCAGGCAGTGCCTTACAGCCCACTCATACTCCCATGCTCCCAGCTGCATTTCAGCCTTTGGGTCAAATATGGGAAGTTGTTCACATACACCAAAAAGAGCTATTATTGACATGGCCCAGGTGGTGATGCTGCTAGTCAGTATTATAGATTTTCGCACCTATAAGTGGTATTTTGATCTAGGCTTCACTTGTGAGTCTGACGCTGCCACTGCAGCCACTGTACCCCGGGCTCCAGGGCACCCCTATCCCACAATGTGCACCCAGCTCCCCACAGACACCACTATGGTGGTTCAGTTCATGGGGTTGCCCACTCAACTTCCCTCACGGTGCTCCATCAGGAGTTAATGGAAGGTTTGGCAGCGTATGGCTCCAATTCCATCCTTCAGTTTGTGGTCCCCAATGGGGCTGCTCGCCTTACTGGGCCTCAGGCATTCACCACGATTATCCAAAAATTTTATAAAATTGCTCAATCTATCCTCCCATGCCATCATTCCTTCTGATCCTGACCACCCATTCTGGGCCTGCATCAAGGGCGGGCGGACCATCTGTCTGTCCTGATTTGAGTTAGATCAATTGAAGCGTAAATGCTCTCTCTTGCTGCTTCCACCAGACCTGCGTTGTTTTCATCTAGCCCCCAATTTGCCATGCACCCCACTGCCTTTCCAGTATGGGGTACAATCCTTCCCCCCTTACCCAAAGCCTGCTGCTGCTGAAGTGCCTGCAGCTGCCAATCAGCTCCCTCCTCAGTCCAGTGCCACTTGCACCTCACCCAATCAAGAATCAGCTTGGACAACAGTACATTCCCACATTATACTTCAATTGACAGCCATAGCCCATCAATTTACTGACCCCAATTTTCAGTATGACTTGAACCCATGGACCTAATTGGATGAAACTAATGAGATGGGTATGTGATTGAAGAATCAAAGACCCAAATCAATAAATTTTTCCAGGTACAGCACCTCATCTAGGTCCCTCAACATTTTTATGCTCCCCTAACTGAATGCCTCTGTGTTTCAGTCTGACCACCAGCTCACTATTGCAGCAACTGCTCACCAATATATATCTGACTCTGTGATATGGCTGATTTATCAGTGGCTGTGCTTGCCAAGGATCTACCTTTCTACCATTATTGCTCCGACCATGGCTTTACATGGAAAATGTGCCATACTAACCCTCCACAAACAAGCAAATGCCACCATCCAGAAAGTTCTTATCGCTTCACAGGCCAAGCCAAAAGTCACCCACACCACCAACACTTTATTATACCAGCTTTCTTCCATCCGCCCTCATGTGGAGAAATGCTTTTCCCAGTACATAAGCGCATTTTTGTTGCGGGTAATTTTTGTGCCCAGCTGATCATCAGCCTACTTGCCCCCCATATCGCTAATCACTCCACACTATTGCTCTCCACCTTGACCTGCACTCTTGTCTTTGATGCAGACTCTGATGCCAAGGATGAGACCCCCAATCCCCTTCCCATTCTGCCATGGTGGGTTGAGTGTCTCATCGCAGTCCCACCTGGTTGATTGTGTTCTTGTTCGTTTGTAATTCGCCAAATCATTTTTATTTGAGGCAAGCTGACCAGGGGAAGGACATTACCAAAACTAAAAATATACTAAAAACTAACGTAACTACTTGGTTCAAACAAATCGCCCTAATGAGCGGATTGAGTAAAACGCTTTGAAAACTGACCAACCAGGTGGGCAGCGAAAGCCGCTTATCCCTCCATAGCATAAGGGGAGGGGGAGTTGAAGGGCTCATCTTTGGCAGCCTCTTTGGCAGCAGCTTCTTCATCCCATAGTAGAGTGCATGTCACGGCCGTCAGTAATGGCGTTGGGGCATCTGTGGTATGTGATTTGATATCACTGATGATTGGGATTTCATGGAAATTGCCAGCTAGATAAATGGCACTGAGATATTCAAATAAAGCTTTTTCAGCTTTGATTCGGGCGTCTGGGAGTTTAACAAACATGGTAATGTTGGTTCAAATTATCTTTGCTTTTGGATTCCGTGATATAGTTTCCACCTTCTGGATAGCATCGTTTGCATTTTTGTAATACTGGTTCACCAATATTTTACTTTTTGGAGTTAAGGTTGAGGGGATAACAGGAGGTGGAATTCCTCCTTTTAGTATCTCTACTGATTTACCAACAGCTTTATGCAGGGATGACAATCTGGTGTTGCAGCTGCTTTGACTGCAAGCTGGTGATCAATGTGAAGCAATTCAGCGTTTGGCTGTAGGGTATAAAGTCAAGGGGGTATTTGGTGTCACATTATGCAATAACAAACTGCTTTATTTGCAGAGATGGTTCTTCAATGAACTTACCTGATTCGTCAATTTCAGTCAATAATTCCCATGGGTTTTGATATAGTTGGATTGGGGAATCAGCGTACGGTTAAGGTTTGGTTGATTCATTTGAGGAAGCATGGGGTCAAACTGGAATCCAATCCGATGCTTGATTAGAGGTATTATTTATGGCATTAGGGTGAGGAGGAGGCTGATTGGTGGCTGCAGGTGCAGCTGCAGCAACAGGCTTTGGGGGTGGAGGAAGTAGGATTGTGCCTCATACCAGAATTTGTACAGGGTGGGCAGCGGATTGGAGGTTGGCAGATGAGTCATCCAATCTGTCAGAAGTGGTTGAGGAGGGGCACTCGCCCACTCATTTTGGGTGGTCAAATCATGCTGTTCATGTAGGTATGTTTGTTCATTTTTTAGCTCTTTGAGCTTTAGTAATGTCCATCCCCTTGTTGACATGCCTAGAATAAAATTCAAGAAACTATAAGGATAGCGCTCACCCAGGGGCCTGAGGATGTGACTAAGAGCTCGTGTTCTACTTGTTTGCTGATCTCCTATTCCATTACAGCTTCAGCTTTTACCATCAGATTAATCTCATCCATATTGGTAAATTTTTTCTGATGAAGACTTTATGAATGTATTCTTTGCACATACCAAATCATGATCATCCTGAGCGAAGATTTCCCAAAACTTTTTGAATAGTTTGAGCACCACCTCCTGCTAGCTTTCTGTCATATCAGTGAGTTGCTCTCAGTCACTAATAAATTAATATTCTTAGAGACCCCAACCAGCAATCCCATCTTGGTGAGGGTCCCAAAATCATGGGATTTTTGTAATTCCACCGTTGGGATAAGATGAAAAAAAGTGACAATCTGATTTTTCTCAATCTTCATTGATTTTTCTCCTATATTCGCTAGGAAAATTGTATTTCTCCATGGCCTGGCATTACTGACTCAGGCGCCATTCATGACTCTATTTTGGACTTATTTCATAAGCTACTTACCTCTCCATAAAATAGCTCAGGTTCATCCAAGTCAATTATGTAATGATTATTATCTTATTCCTGGAAGTATGATACTTGACTTCTTGGTTTAAAATGGAATTCCCTGATTTATAGGATCTCCATCAGCATTTCTCTTTGCTTTCATCCAACTAATTTGCTAGCAAATAGGGATAATGCCATTTTTATAGATCAGATTGATGAAATTGTTCCTCCTGGTAAGTGGAGTTTCCTCATCTCTCTGATAGACCAGAGGGAGTGTCTGACCCAATATGGTCAGCGTATTCTCCTTGAAGTTGCATTTTACTCTGTAATTCCTTAAAAATCTGTCCCAATTATAATGTCATAGTTTTAATTGTTTAAACCTATAGCTGGGGCGAACAACATCAGAGATCCAAAACTGAGTGATAATGCGCTATAGCTCCACAGAAGACGGTGGTATCACTCCACGGCCCATATTTTTTATTGTGCTCCATATTGGGTGAGATTTTTATTTTATTCAATAATTTGTCAAAATTTACTAATTTGAACCCCACTATCAATGATTGCTCACACCTGAAAATGATTGACCATTAGTTGAAATTTTCGCCCATATTCCCAGCCAGCTAGATTACCAGGAATCACTAGGGGATAATTCCTTAATGTGAGGTGAATTGGAAATCGCTTGACCCGGATTTTAGGGTAAATATATTTTTGGGCTTTTAGGTTATTCACCTGGTTGGATCCATCAGGGATTTTTGGAATTTCGTGAAAAATTCTATAAGCAGGCATTATGAAGGCTATGAAGTTATTAGTTCCTTGGCTCTAGCAAAGATTGACACAATTGAAATGAAGTTATTAATTCCATTGCTATAGTTGGTTCCAATGGAAAACAGAATCCTGTAAGCAAATATACCAAAATTAAACTATGTGAGATGAGAATTTAGGTACTTTATTAATTAAAGACTAGAGATATTTATAGGGAATATGTAGGGGTTCTTTGCAATGATTTCCTTTATCTTCTTAAGGTAAGATCTTTCCTACCAGAGGACCAATATTGTTGATTATCATTATTATTATAATATTTGTGATAATCATATCTAATAGAGTTCTAGTTAGATGCGATCAACCTTCTTAACAGGGCCTAGCCCCTTCTAATTGACTAATCATTTCAAATTTCTTGGTCATCTCAAATTACTGAGTTTCTTTGGTAGATTAAATTTATGAGGTAGATAACTCTGAAGCGTCTTTCTTCAGTCAAATTGAGAATCAGAAATATTAGATTTAAGTTTCTCCATCTTGTTAGACCAAGATATCAAATCTCGATCTAGAGTATTTTCAGTCATCCTAGTTGTATCTCCAACAATGCCCCCCAAGATCTTGCCTAGGGGGCACATACTTGTGAAAAAACCTACTATGCACTCTATTGATAACAGTACCAGTATCAATAGAGGCAATGGAGTATTCAACACCCTGACAATAGATAATAAGGTAAGGACCAGCCCAGAAGGATCCAGTTTATAAATTCTTCCTCCCGGCCTATGGTGTTAGAAGAGTACAAGGTCTTCAACTTGATATTCTGGTAACATAGGTCTATTAGCATTTGTTCAGGTTCCTTCCTTCAAGGTAGTAGCAGCAAGAGAACTTGAAGCTAATGCTTGTAATCTGCTTACTTCATCAGCCAGTCTCCTCATTGTTAAATCAGTGGTTTGTGGAGGGCCTCTTCAAGTATAGTTTGTACACTTGAAGGGAGGATAGGTTCCCAACCATATAAAGCTTTAAATGGAGACTTTCCAATAATACGATGGTAGCTAACTTTATAAGCTAATATCGCACTGGGTAAGTAAAGGCTCACTTACTAAGATTATTGGAAGCCATCTTTTGAAGAATGGCCACAAGGATACTGTTGGCTCATTTGATGGCACCATTATTGGAAGGATTATATGTGTATATGAATGACTGGTAGTACACATTAATTTGGTAAGCTCAGCTACCACTTGAGATATGAAATTGGTCTCATTATCCAATAACAGAACTTTTGGGCTGCCACGCCTGGTGAAAACTTGTTTAAAAAGGAAAGATGCCGTAGCCTTGGCAGTGACCGTGGAGACTGAGATAGCTTTAATCCATTTAGAAAAATGATTGATAGCTAATAGAATAAATTGATGTCCATAGGTGGCCGTAGGGAGAGGACCTACCACATCAATACTCACAGTAGAGAAGGGTTCAGAAGGTCCTATAATTTGGTGTTGGAACATCAGATTTCCTCCACGTTTTTGTTGGCATTTAAGGCACAAATCTAGCACATCATGTATGGATTCCAACATGTTATCCCATTAACAATGATTCTTTAACCATTGGAGGGTCTTAGAGACAGCTCCATGACCTACAGTCTGGTGGGCTTCCATAATAGTGTCAGTCCTTGCAGAAGGCTGAATAAAGGGCAAACACTTAGATCCCAACTTTTTGTATAGTGAACCTTCTTTGACCTGAGTGCCTTCAGTTAAGGATTGTAACTTTGAGACAACATCCTTAAATTTACGAAACCAGAGCTCAGGTCTACCAATTAGGCCATAAATGCGATCCTCCTCTGCAGAGAATAATGTTAAGATAGGCAATTGAGAAAGGCCAAGAGCGTTTTGATGTATAGCCCCAGCGCGATGTTGAATGGTAAAATCATACTTTTGGAGCTTTAACGCCCATATGGCTAAGCGCCCATCAGGATCCTTCATTTGTTGCAACCACTTCAGGGAAGCGTGATCTGTCACATTAGTGAAATGCTTGACATATAGATAGGGGAGGTAATGCTTGATAGCGGCCAAAACAACGAGGCATCTCTCTCTGTAATGCTATAATTGTGTTCAGCCTTAGACAGGGTTTTACTATAGTATGCAATGGGGTGATCAACCAAATTGATATCATGCTGAGCCAGAATGGCTCCAATAGCAATATCACTGGCATTGGTAAATAGAATAAAGGGTTTAGAAAAGTCAGGATGGGATAAGATAGGTGCACTCATTAGGGCTTGGCGCAACAGATTGAAGGATTGTTGCTGGGAGTCTTCCCATACAAAAGGAACTTCTTTATGCAATAAATAAACTAAAGGCTCTGCAGTATCCGCAAAATGGGGGATTAATTGTCAGTAATAACTGACCATTCAAAAAATACTTGGATATCGTGCAAGCTTTTAGGAACAAGCATGTCCAAAATAGTTTGTACCTTAATAGATAAGGGTAAATACCCTCGCGATTAACCTTATGCCCTAAAAATTCCATCTCAGTCTTAAAAAAGCACACTTTGATGGCCTAAGCTTAAGAGAAGCACGACACATTAGAGCCAAAAACTTCCTTTAAATGATCCAAATGCTCATTAAAAGTGCATGAAAAAACAGTAACATTATCTAGATAAACTAAAACATACAAAAGCTTCAGATCCCCAAACAAGCCATCCATGAATCGTTGAAATGTAGCAGGGGCATTGTAAAGCCCCTGCGGCATACGGGTATACTCAAATAGCCCCTCACTAGAGATCAAAGCACAATTTTGATGGTCTTCCGGGGCAAGATCAATTTGCCAATAACTGCTCGTAAGTTCCATAACTGAGAAATATTGGGACCCAGACAATAGCTTCAAGGAATCGTCTATATAAGGAAGAGGATAAGAATCTTTATGAGTAACAGCATTAAGTCAACGAAAGTCCATTTCTACTTGACTGCCTCCATCTTTCTTTTGGATGAGTAGTAGAGGGGAAGCCCAGGGACTTTTAGAAGGCGTTAATAGTCCAGCATTGAGAAGTTGCTTCAGCTCCACTGAGACCTGAGCCTTCTCAACTTTGGATTTGTGATATGGTTGAGCTCAGATAGGGGATCTTCTAGTCCAAATTCGGTAGATCTCCACATCCTGAGATGGAAAATGAGTCACTCACAGGAGTAGGCCTCCATAGGCGATGATATTATTGCAATTCAATCATATTGGTTGAGAAGTGAGATTAGCCAATAGAACCAAAACAGTTCCATTGTAGGCAGGATCAAGTATGCCAGGGGCAAGGTAAAGCCTCCAAATGAGAAGAATTTGGGCTACCAAAGATCTCTAACACATGATCACTGGGTACAAATACTTGAACTCCTGTATCAATGATGACTTGAGCTTTAGGGGAATGGTAATTTGAGAGTGAGATTATAGCGGCATTCCCTCGGTGACACAAACTGATGGAGGTGGGTATAGTCATTGGAGCCAGGATTTTTTATTTGAGATGTGAGATAAAAAGTGGGATATTCCAGTAAAAAGACATGTCACTTAAGTTTGTCTTTGGTATTGGGAACATCATATAGAATTAAAGGTACCCGGTATACAATTAAAGATAGGTATTTGTCCTTAAGACTGATGATTGCATCAAAATCAGTGAGAAATTTAGTTTCCTAGAGCAGATCGTAGCAGTTGTTATCCAATACCACTGCAGGGGTGGACACAACCAGATTTCCAAAGCACATCAGAAGAGAGGAATAGGCTCCTATAGAATTAGTGTAGGAAGGTCCAGCAGTTCCATAATCTTGAGCATGGTTCAAGTCTGGTGCCAATTTGATCTTCTTCATAAGTTTGGATGAGATTACATTGATGGGGAGCCCATATCAATAATATCCAAAACTTTTACCTTATGCATGATGACTTTCACTCAGGTCACATCAGAGCCAAAGTTTGGGATGAAAACACCGAGGGATTAAACGAGGGAATGAAATTAGAAGTAGAAGAAGAAGCATAAGCAGAAATAGTGTCTTTGTTGGATAATTCATCAGGGATATCAAGCTCACTAGGAGCGGATACCACATAACAATTGGTAGAAGAATCAAAAATTTTGACTGAGGCACCTGAGTTAGGTCAGCACAGGGAGCCTCATGCCCTATGCTGACTCTCTTTTTTTTTTGACTCCTCTGCCTTTTTTCCAACATTGAGACCCACATGACCCACGAAACCACAATAAGTACACGGCTCCTTCTTCACCTTGGATTTAGGTTTAGGTGGCATTGCATGGATGTGAGAACGTGGGTTATTAAAGGAAGTCGGGTGTACCACCTCATTGGGATTTCCATAAGTGCTTCCTTAATAATGATAATGGAGCTGAAGTTTCATTTTAGGGACTTCAGTTGTAATAATATCTGAGTGCATGAAGCGAGCGCACTCAATATGGCAGCAATATAGCATCATCAACGATAATTCAGTCACAAGTGGCCAGAGGTTGGGCCTCATGGTAGAATCATTTTGCAAAATCTTAAATAGACTCTCCTCATTTGATTTGAATATTCATAAAGGCCTGCTTTTGGTTGAAGAGGATCTGGTCGCTCCTGAATTCCTTGATGAGGGAAGTTTTTTACTTGAGCCCAAGTAGTACAAACCTTTAGATGAGGAAACATGATCTCTTGCGCGAACTGACTTAAACAGAGGTGATGTGGCGGACCTTCTGCTGATCAGTAGCTCCATCCATGGCGCGTTCATATACAAAAAGGAAAGAATGGATGCTACCTTCACCTGGCTCAAGCTTATATTTGAAGGTAGGTTTGAAGAGGGTGGGTTCCATGTTCAAAACGTGTACACCTGATACTGTGATAGGTCCAGCCTCAGAGGTTCAGGCTCTGTATAATGTGTTTGAGGAACTCGATCAGCCTGTTGTCTTAAGTGGTTCACATCATCTTGTAGATTTTGGACCCATTGGTTGAGATGGTCATTCATAGGCGCTCGGGTTAAGTTGGCAATTGTAGACAACATCTCATTTTGCTTGGTCTCAAGTACTTCACATTTAGTATTCAACCGCTCCATGGATGCTGTTAAAGAGGCAAACCGGGTTTCTTGAATAGTTTGATTTACATCGCATAGCTGATGTGCATTCTCAACACCATCCAATAATTGATTTATTAGAAGTTTAGACCAATAGGAAGACCTTCCAAGGGTAGAAAACACCCTTGATCTAAAGCTCGGATTTGGGTTTCTAATGCTTGTACTCTAGATACTAAGAGCATGGAAGGTTCAGAATTGGACTTTGAAAGCGAGGAGCCTGGTGACCTGGAGGTCCCAGGGGTCCTTGCGACCCATCCCTTCCTGAAGGACCTGGAGGGCCTTGTTGACCCATTGGACCAGGAGTACCACGTTCCCCTGGTGGTCTCAGAGCTACCAATAAAGAACTAGGTGGGCCTGGAGGTCCTTGAGGACCAGCAGGGCTAGATTCACCTGCTCGAATTGTATCCACAACTTGAATCAGTTGTTGGAGGAGCCCGTCGAGTTCCTTGAAGCGGTCATCATTTTGGGCTTGCAATATTCCCAACTGTCTTGTAATCTTGGCTTTGAGGGTAGAGATTCAGTTTTGCATGGGGGTAGCAGCATCACTAACTGCTTGTGAGATTTCTTGGCCAATGTAGGCCACAACATTGTTGTCAATTCTCACCAGTTGGTTATGAAGTTCATTGATCTCTCTTCTATTATTGAGAATTGCTTCCCAATTATCCCATCCAAAGTTAGACGCTGTCTCATAGAGCAAGGATAGTTGAGAGTGAAATTGTTGTGCCAGGATCAACTGGCGTTGAATCTGGAGGTGATGAAACCTTAAGGACTGGAGTACATGTTATATAGCAGGATGTAAATTATGCCAGAGGTACTGTTCAGTTCTAGCCACACCAACTTTGGTAGGCTGTAACACCACTCGATTGTATAAACTCATCATATTGTCAACAACTTTAGATGCTCAGTCGCGATTAGGATTAGAACCAGGCTGGATAGCCCCTCTTATCAAGCCTTTGACTGTTTCCTCTACATAAGCGGCTTAAATCTGATAATTAGTTTGGTCAGGGCCCTCAATGGCCAAGTCCATAAAAGCTTGAAATTGAATATGACTGATATTAGCTTAAGGCAAATCTTGCCAGTTTGAGTGTACCCATCAGGAGATACTCATAGATTCCTCAGAAGAGGGACTCGCTTCGCTAGATAAATTCATCATTGTGAAAGTATGTTTTCACCATGTAGCCTTGGAAGCAGCCCTGACAGGGAGCACCAGTATTGGAATTTTGTGAGAAATTCTATAAGCAGGCATGACGAAGGCTACAAAATTATTAGTTCTGTGCCTCTAGCAAAGTTTGACACAATTGCAAAGAAGTTATTATTACTGTTGCTATAGTTGGTTCCAATCAGAAATACAGAATCCTGTAAGAAAATAGACCAAAATTAAACTACGTGAGATGAGAATTTAGATACTCTATTAATTAAAGACTAGAGATATACATAGGGAAAATGTAGGTGTTCTTCGCAATGATTTCATTGACCTGCCTGAGGTAAGATCTTTCTACCAGAGGACCAATATTGTTGATTAACATTATTATTATAATATTCGTGATGATCATATCTAGTAGAGCTCTAGTTAGATGTGATTGACCTTCTTAACGAGGCCTAGCCCCTTAAAAATGATTAATCATTTCAAATTTCTTGGCCATCTCGAATTACTGAGTTTCTTTGGTAGATTAAATTTATGAGGTAGATAACTCTGAAGAGTCTTTCTTCAGTCAAATTGAGAATCAGAAATATTAGATTTAGATTTCTCCATCTTGTTAGACTGAGATATCAAATCTTGATCTAAAGTCTTTATGGTCATACTAGTTGTATATCCAACAGGGAACAATATGTACAAATGCTTAAGATCTCAATGGGTGGAGTTGCCAATAAAATAGGGGCATCTGATAGTTGATTAACTATCAGGTGTAACGATTGGGATTAGTCAGGTTTCTTCATTGACTGATCAGGAATTTAAGGATTAAGTTACGAGGCGAGTGATGCTGCCTGCAACTAGCAAATTGATCAGTTGGTTCATTACCTGCCTTAATGGGTAACAAGTCCCAATAAATCAGGTAGCTTGCCAAATATGGTTAATTTGCTTGAATTTGAGGAAAACGTCAGGGACACATTTTCTGACTCTTTCTGTTTTAGGTCTTGAGGATGTCCAATGATGGAATCCTAGCCAGGATGGGGAAGACCATCGCTGATGAAATGAGGATGGGTGATTCTATTGCAATACTGCTGTTTAATCAAAGAGATGTCAACTGAGGGTTGAACACCAAATCCCCACTATAATGCTCCCTAGAAGTCACTAATAATAAAAATAGAAAAACAGAAAAACAGGAATCATTAGTATAGAGTTTACAGTAGATATACCAGTTTGGTACAGTTTATCAACATTCATTTGTTCTATTCTTTCTCAGGGATATTAATGCTGGTTGCAATAATTGGTAGACTCTTTAAGGAAAAGAGTAAGGATCTGAGTGGAGATCCAGAGAAGAAGCAAAATCAAAACAGGGATTGCTGAAGACTATGTGTCAAACCAGAGAAACTGTAAACGGGAATCCAAGAGAAGATTGGGTTAGATGGTACGAGGGAACAAATCCCTATTTTAAATAATCATAACCATCTAGTACTAAAAAACATCATAAGTATTTTGAAAGTAACTGCTGGCCAAGCGTTGGGACGAGATTTAAGACTTTCATTTTAACTATGGATAATAGTCATCATACTATTATCAATTGATCATATCAAATAATATACAATGTGGACAAATTGCACAAAGCCTGAACCTGTGCAAGTAGCAGTTTATAGGGTTTTTGGCTGGAAATAATCAAAACAATTAAATTTTACAAAGTGGTGCTCACTACAGGGGTGTAGTTGAGCAGAGGAACTTATAAGGATGTTTTATAAAGATAGTTAAGTAAACTATGGATGGAGTTAGCCAACGTTAATAGAACGCCCTAAACTCAGCGGATTATCGAGAATTTGCAGCCTTGGAAAAAGAGTCACCAAGATGGAGGAAGGGATAAATAATGTCGCAAGTTTTGGGAATGAGTTACTTTGAAAAGTAACGTCATTAAAGAAGAAAGAAGGGGACTTAATTGAGAAGACTTATTTTATGAAAATGGAGCGTGAATCAGATTGCGTTTGTTTAAGAGCTTTCAGTGCTGATATCAATGAATGATTAAACAGGTTGGGGAGCTAAAAACTCACAAAAGCGATTGTGAGCCATATGCGGCAACCTCTGCCAAAGAAAGAACTCCTTGTACAATAATAAGGAAGTCAAAATCCCACTAAAAACATTATGCCTGCTTTTGCCACTATTTCAGAGATGTCACCCAAAATTACTAACCAAGTGAGCCAAGTAGCCAGGCCTATAGAAGCGGATAGAGAAGCCTCAGAGGAATTCAAGGCAACGCCAAAATTGCCAACTTTCCATAAGGATAACGCCCCAGCGTTTTTCCAACTGTTTGATATGACTATGTATGGATTCGGTGATCATCAAAAGGCATTAATGGTGATGAATTGCTTAGAGACCAATTGCCAAAACCTAGTGTTGCTCCACATGGAGGGAGACAGCGGGTCGTATGTTGAGGCTAAACTAGCCATCATGAAGGAATTTTGGAGCCCAACGCGCATGTTGAAGCGTAAACAAGAGTTTATGGGCATCCAATTCCATAAAGATGAATCTTTAGCAAGCTTCACGGATCGTTTCTACCAGGAATTGCATATCCTTTTCGGTGCAAAGGTACTGAATGACTTCAATGCCAGAATTGCATTACAAGTGGTCCTTTGGCCCTACCACAGTTTGCACCAAATGATGTCTTCCATGTTATGATGGAAATTACTACCTCTCAGATGGTAGATAATTTGTAAATCTTGGGAGCAACCTTTGATGCCCCAAACAGAAGTTTCAAATCCAACCCAGGTATGAAATTTGAATCCCACAAAGGGGAACGAGGTTGCTAAAGAGATGAAAACCTAAACCATGCTGGTGAATAAGCCTGAAGAGTTCAGACGGATTAATAAGAAAGAAAAAGTATGTTATCAATGTGGATGAAAGGGACATTTTGCCGTAAATTGTAAGAAGCCCAAGTATCAAATCAACATGGTCAAAGAAATAGAGTTGGCAGCTGCAAATGAGTCAGGAATAGGGCCTATGGCCTAGAGGGGGAACAGTCTAGAGCTGTGGAGAAGCCTGTTCCTCCCAATATTATGCATGAGGAAATTGACATCAGTGATCTGTTCATGGATGAAGACGTACAGAATCAACTGTATCAAGTGGTCAATTTGGACGTGAAAGTGGTAATAAGATCCGTGGCAAAGAGAATTGACCCCGAGATAATTAAGGAAGTTGACTGGCTGTACGCCCAACAACTAGCAGACAAATTTCGAGCTACAAATATACCTGATGAGTTGACTGAAGTTTAATTAGATGAGGCAAACCTGTCAATCCCCATCAGTGCATTAAAGAATTAATTTTCTATTTTATCAGCTCAAATCATTCACACCCTCAATCTGGCTAATAATGTTGCTATACACTCAGAAAACACTATCTTAAAATACTCTGAGTGTATGTATGTAGATATAATAGTGAATTGAGTAAGGGTAAGGGCAATTGTTGACAGTAGAGTGCCAATAATATTGTCTTGACCAAGCTGGTGAAGAGGATGAAGATCTCGCCTGACTTGGAACACAAGAAGGAGTACGGGACAACTGGGCCAAATACCACCATCTCATGTGGTGTATATAGCACTTTGCTACTTCAATTCAGATTCTGGGTGGTATCTGTGCAGAAATAGTTTTGGTTAACCAAAACTATGACATTCTGATCGGGACAGCATTTCTATTGAAGTATGGAGTTAAATGTAACTTTGATGACTTTATGTTGACCATATTGGGTCAGACATTACCATTGGTCTATCAGAAGGATGGGGAAACTCCACTGAATAGGAGAAACAACTTCATCAACTTGATATAAAATGATGGCATTGTACTGATTTGATACCAAATGGTTGTCCATAAGCGACGAGAAATGACAACAGAAATTTTAGAAAACTGGGGAATTCCACTGAGGATCAAGAATGCAGAAACTATACTTCCAGTATCACAAATGATAGTCAACATGGGGTTGACATTAAAGATAAAGGAGCTGCTTTATGGGAGATTAGAAGCCCCCAGAAGAAGTCCAGAATAGAGCCTTGGGTGGCTCCTGGAATAATAATGATAGGCCATGGAGAAATTCGAGTTCTCTTGGCAAATTTAAGTGAAAAACCAATGAAGATCAAGAAGAATCAAATCATTGTGTTTGTTCAACTAATCCCAATAGATGAACTGAAGAAATAACACAAATTTGGGACCCTCAATGAGATGGGATTACCAGCTGGGGTAACTGAGAGTATCAAACATTGGTTGATCAAGGGCCACTCGCTGATCTGATGGAAGGATAGCAATATGAGGTGCTCAAATTTTTCAAAAAGTATATGGAAGTATATGCCCAGGATGACCATGATTTGAGATGCCTGAGATATGTGATCCACTAGGTCAATACTGGGGAAAATTTGCTGATCAAGATAAGACCGATTTGATGGTCAAAGGCGGTCAAAGCAGTAGTGGAAGAAGAAATCAAAAAACTAGTGAAGCATGGGCTTATAGTTCCGTCGTCAAGTCCCTGGGTGAGTCTGATTCTTATCATGAAGAAAAAATGGCTCTAATCGGGTGGTGATTAACTACCAGAAACTAAATAAGTTTATGAAAAAGGATTTGTATCTCTTATCAAGAATTGATGATCCGCTAGATTGATTAAGAGAAGCAAGTATTTTTCTGCAATGGATCTGATATTGAGATATTGGCAAATCTATTAAACAAGAGAAGACCAAGAAAAATATGCAATTATAACTGCGCAGAGGCTATATCAACCGATGAGGATGCCCCAGGGTCTATGCAATGTGCCTGCAAAATTCCAGAGGGTCATGGACTCTATACTAAATGACTTGAAGTTGTTATGCGTCCTGGTGTACTTGGACGATATCAATCTGTTCAATAGGACGTTTACTGACCATTTACACCACTTGGAGGAAGTGTTTAAGAGACTGTCCACGGCCAACCTGAAGATTAAGGTGAGAAAGTGTCACTTCTTCAAGGAAGAGTTGAAATATCTGGGATTCGTGATCAACTCTAGTGGATTGCAGCCGCAAGACCAGAAGATTGAAGCCATAGAACGAATGGCTGTGCTGAATAGTGTCTGAGATACCCAAATGTTTCTTGGAATAATCAGATACTATAGAAGATTTATTTGGGACTTTGCCAGAATCGCTGATCCCTACTAATCTTTTGAAAGATCCAAAGAAAGTATTTGTATGGAATGAAGAAGCGCATAAATTCTTTGATAAGTTACGCCAATATTTGATAGATTCTCCAAATTTGAGATATCAAAAATTTGATAAAATTTTTATTATACAAACTGATGCTTTGTTAATGGTAATTGGCGCCATATTAAGCCAAGTAGAATAACTTGGGGACAAACATCTGGTGGCGTATGTGAGCCAGACACTCTCAACCGCTGAGAGGAACTACACCATAACTGAGCATGAATGCCTTGCAGTCATTTATGCCTGCAAACAGTTTCAGGCTTACATCCACAGAATGCACTTTAAAGTGGTGATGGACCTCTCCTCGTTGTGTTGGCCTCATAATTTTAGAAAACCATAAGGACAACTGGCCTGATGGGCACTAAAGCTACAGGCTTATGATTATGAGATTTCCAACTGAGAAGGGGCTTCTCACCATAATGCAGATGGCTTATCGCAGTTACCATTGATCCAGATGGTATACCAGCAGCAGATGTTTTATTCCAGATAATGGTCAATGGAGAAATCGTGAATGAGCCCCAAGAAATCCAAGGTGCACTTCAAAAAGTGATGGAAAACACTGAGACCATGGATGGACAAGTGTTTAATACAATTAATAGGAAACGGTTACTATTCCCAAAGCTGTTGGAAAGAGCAGCTATTGTTTAAGCCTCTCATAAGGTTATCAAGTATGGAGGCCTGAGAAAAATGATTGACCATATTTGCCAGAACTAATACTGGGAGCCAAATTAACTATGATGTCACTGACTATCTAGCATGTTGTATGGAGTGCCAGCTGAACAAGCCACATAAGAATACTACTGGATTCTGGCTGGTCTGCCCTAAATTTGCTTGACATAAAGTGTTCATTGACGTGATGGGACCGCTGACAATGAGCACAGGGGGAGTCAAAAACATAATAATTGTGATCGATCATCTGACGAGATGGGTCAAGACAAAGGCCCTGGTGAAAGTAGATGTCACCAGTAATGCGTTCATCATGGATCAAGTAGTATACTGACATGGTTGCCTGCAGGTTTTGCTTAGTGACAATGGGACAAACTTTACATCTCATGTGATCCCACAGTTAAGTGAGATAATGGGGATCTGAGGAGTCATGTCTGCACCCTGCCAGCTGGAGACAAACAGACTGGTGGAATGGGTTAATGGAGCACTGGTTGCCTTGCTGAGGAATGTGGTCTTAGGAAGAACTTTTGCATAAGGACGTACCTGAGTTTGGTGACGTTCACCTACATTATCAGTCATCGTATGGCGATGGGAAAAACGACGTTTGAGTTGTTATACGAGAGGAAGGCCTCATTGCTGCCAATTTTATATTTGGTGGTAGAACCAACATTGGGGGTGAGTGAAAAGCAGTACCTAAAATAATTGATGAATTTCCTTATCAAAATGCAATCACAAGCATTTGATACACCTTTAAAGAAAAGGATATGAGCAAAAACAACGGATGATAAGAACCAACTGGCCTTATCAGAATAATGAATATGTGAAAGAGTTGCCTATTAAGATATGCATGGTTTGGGAGAAGAAACAGACTGGATGCGTTGTAGTCAGGCCTGTTTGAGATTATTGCCAAGACATTGATGGACGCCTACTTCATCAAAAACACCTTAGATGGAAGAGTAGTAAATCGAGTCCATGCTAAGTATTTGATCTGACGGATAGATGAAAAAATAACAAAAAAAGAGAGTTCCCAAAGGACCGCTAAAAATTTAAGTTGGTTACGTCCTGATGATTAGGTCAAGTCTGAAAAAAGGACCCTAAACCATAGAAAAATGGTAAGTTTTTGAATACCTAGGATCCAGTTTAGGGGGAAAAAGATGGACCGCTGAACTGAAATCAAGGTCAAGTCCCATGGAAAAAAGAAAAAAAAATATTGATAAAGTTATGAAAAATATTAAAAAATCATAGAAAACCAATATATTTTTATACTTTTTATTTTTTATTGATTACTCTCAATTCGGGGATAATTCTGCAATGTCACCTCTTGGGGGAGGGAGGATGGAATTCAGTAGGAGTTATTAACCCATCAGAATCTATGTGAGATCAGACGCTAGCAAGGGCTAAACCTACACAAAACCAAGTTTGTTGAGTGGACGCAGATCCCTGCGAGAAAGTGACTAGGGAAAGGGAAATTGAGATGTCAGAAGAAGCCTATCATGATACCATGGAGTGAAGAGGGAAGCAGCAGTACAAGAAGAGGCATTCGGTGAATAACCCTGAGTAATCCCAATATGGTACTAGAGCTGGAAGATTAGTCTTGAGTGCTTGCCAACAGGCTTCATCAAGAACACCGGACATATGGGCCAGCAATGAACAAGGGATACTAGATGGGGGTTGCCAAATCATCCCCCTATTAAAGCCATCAACAGAAGATACCTATGGGACATGCCAGAAATGAGATAGTCATGCAAGGAGCAAATGGCATCCTACAAGTGATGACTACAAGCTTCTTGGAAGCTGAAGCACAAAGAGTGATGGAAGCCAGGAGAGGATGGAAGCTTCATGGCCATATTTGAAGTACTTGGCTGGCAAAAAAATAAAGCATAAGCTGCGATATCCTAATCCAAGATGTTCTTAGGATTGGAAGAATTCAGCGCTATGGATAAAGCTCAGTGACTTGGGCCCTTAATTCTGCGTAGGGGAGTTCGAATGAACACTATTGCCAATGGTGAGTTCAGTGGCCAAGACAGCTGGCTTGTAGTATTAACCAAGTCAGAAAAGGAACTCCAGAAGCAAGTCTGACCTGGAGAGGAAGGAAAAATCAAGAGCGAAGGGCATTATTTCAGGAGCATCAATGATGATGTTAGGTGCATCTGCGAAAGGAGCTGATTCAAGAGAGTCTCAAAATCTAAATCTGGAATAGACAACAGTGGAAGGATTGGCTGTGAGTCGTTTGAAATGATTGCTAGTCTGGTTCCAGAGGGGTTGATTACCATTTCCAGTAATTCCATGGAAGGACTAGCCACTGGTGCCAGACTAGGTGTATGAGTCCTGGAAGGACCGTAGAAGAGGTTCCGTTGCACAGCCCAACTCATCTTCTTGAAGAGCTTAAGATCTTGATCAGACAAAATGTTGAGAAGCTGTTGATACCATGACTCAGAATTTGACATATGAGCTGGATGAGAGGGGGATGTCAGATTTATATGATAGTCAACATCATGCACTCTGAAATCAATTAAGCTCTAATTGGAGAAATTAATCTCAAAATTAATGGGATAAGCTCTCCAGAAAAGTAATAAGAATGATATGAGCCAAGAGTTTATGAGAAGAATGTAATAAGGGCTACATAAATGAGCATTCTTAATTGGGCCATGAAATGAACATTGATGGTAGGAGCTCCTGTCAAGGACAAGGAGAAAATCAGAAAATTGAGGACGCCAGAACAAGAATCCCGAATATGACAGCGGGTCATATGTCATTATGGGGGAAAACTGGAACCCAGGATGAATATCATTACAAGTAAATTGATCAGCCCAACACAACAGAAGATCGTAAGGACTGCGCTCTGGATAGGAAGTAGCGAGGAGGAAGAGGAAGAGAGCTGCATGCCAAAAGTCGTCCAGAGCAGCGTTGAGTACTGGTGATTATATTCCATTTGAGCAGATGAAGTATTTGACCAAGTGTCTGAAGTGTTGTTCTCTGGCCCCAGTCCTTTTCTTACTGGAAATCTAGGCAAGAGGGGGATGTGCTGGGATTTTTGCCCATATTCCCAGCTGGCTAGATCACCAGAAATCTATAGAGGATAATTCCCTAGTGTGAGGTGAATTTAGAATTGGTTGACCCTGATTTTGGGGTAGCTATGTTTGGAAGATTTTAGGTTATAACCAAGTTGGATCCGTTGGTGATTAATCCAGATAAATTCTTAAGATCTGGTTGGGCAGAGTTGTCAATGAAATAAGGGCATCTGATAGTGGATTAATTATCAGGTGTACCAATTGGGATCGATTGGGTTTCATCACTGACTGATCAGGAATTTAAGGAGTGAGTTGCAAGGCAAGTGATGCTGCAACTAGAAAATGATCAGTTGGTTCATGTCATGCCTTAATGGGTATCAAGTCCCATTATCTAAGCGGGTCGCTTGCCAAATATGGTTGGTTCACTTGGATCAAAAGGAAAATGTTAGGGACACGTTTTCTGACTCTTTCTATTTTAGGTCTTGAGGATGTCCAATGACGGAATCCTTGCCAGGATGAAGAAGACCATCGCTGATGAGATGAAGATGGTTGATTCAATGGCAACAGCTGCCATTTCATCAAAGAGGTGTCAACCGAGGGTTGGGCACTGAATTTCCCACTATAAATTCCCTAGAATTCACTAATAATGAAAAGCAGGGTTTGAACAGATAGAAATTAGTAAACAGTAGTACAGAGTATAAAGTAGATATACCAGTTTAGTACACTTTATCAGCATTCATTTGTTCTATTCTTTCTCAGGGATATTAATGCTGTGTGCAATAACTGGGAGACTATTTAAGGAAAAGAGTAAGGATCTGAGCAGAGATCCAGAGAAGAAGCAGAATCAAATCTGATTGCTGCTGACTGTGTGTTGAACCAGAGAAACTGTAAATGGGAATATAAGAGATCAGGTTGGATGGTACGAGGGAATGAATCCATATGTGAAGAAATCACAAGTATTTTGGGATGAAATACTGGCTGAGAGTTGGGCTGAGATCTAGGATTTCCATTCAACTACAGAAATAGTCATCATACTATTATCAATTGATCATATCAAAAGCTATACAATGCGGAAAAAGTGCACAAAATCCAAACCTGTGCAAGTTTTAAGTCTATAGGGGTTATTGGCTGAAAATAATCAAAACCCATAAATTTTTACACCATTATATCAGTATTCATACACATGGAGTATTGCAAAATAGTGTTTACTAAGTGTATTGCGGTGTTTTTTGCCATAATGAGGGGGTGAATTATTTGCAGCGAAGAATCAGGAATAGATTACTAAGTTAAGCTTAGGGACATCGATGGGTTTGCCTCATTAATTAGACCTCAGCCAGTATATCTAGATACTCAGCAAATTTGATCTTTACCGCTTTTGGCATGCATATGGGAGAGCGACCCATTTAGATTATTTTGGGGTGAATCCCCTTTGCTCCAGCTCTGGTTACAGAATTGGCATCTAAGTTGACCACTTGATAAGCTGCTTGTGTGCATTGTCATTGATATATCAATTATGTCAATGTCCTCATCTATGACATTGGAAAAAACGGTTTCAACTGCAGCTCTAGACTGTTCCACGTCTAGGACGCGGGCCCATTTCCCAATTCTTGTGCAGGTTTGTCTTCTTTAGCCTGCACTACATTAATTTGCTTCTTAAGCTTTTTCTGAAGCACTGGTCAGCAAAGTGCCCATCCCTCCACATTGGTGACAGCGCAAGTTGCTCTTATCTGCTCTTTTGAACCCCTCAGGTTTTTTCATGGCACAATCAAATAATGATTCCTTAGCGGGCTTAAATTAAATTGGTGGGATTTAAATTTATGACTAGAATAGGCTTATAACTTCAATATAAGCCTCAAACGTGTCTCATAGCATCTTCATGTGAACTACCTTTTGCAAGATATTTATTTTAGTGACTAACGTGGAAAACATCATTTGATTCAAATCATGATAAGGCCAAAGAGCTGCTTATAATATGATACATGCATCAAAATCAGTCAATACTTCACTCTGACCAAAATTAAAAACTCTCTTTAACCGCTCAAAGTCACTTTTGAGCGATTTTAAATTTAAGTTTATTTATCTACAGCCATCTGCCCAAAAACCTATTCTTTGATGTCCTTGGCTCTGCCGCCTGCCACCCCAGTGTGGGGTAGCAGTGCACCCCCACCTAGCGTTTTCCGCCCTGCAGGCAAGCGCGTTTGGACAGGTTCAAACAGCCCACCCACTGCTTCCAACCGTTTTGTCCCCCCACGGGACTTAGCGCTTCACCTGGCGCGCGCGTCCACCCTTCTCGCCCCCATCCTCTCGCCCTCCCTCGCTCTGCTATCCGCTATTGCCTCAGAGTGGACTATGGGCGTTTGTTCCCATATGCCAATAAGGCAATTATTGACCTAGCCACTACAGCCTTTGCGCCAGCTGGCTTTATAGACTTCCGCCCTTTTAAGGGCTACTTTGACGTTGGGTTCCAATCTGAGGAGGATGCTGAAGCGGCAGCACAAACTCCTCTAATTTATAAAAACCCCCATTCCCACAACCCGTACTCGCCTCCCTTCAGACACCACGCTAGTGGTATCCTTTGCAAATCTCCCATCCCACCTTCCACCCCAGGTTTTGTATGACCAGTTGGTCGCAGAGCTCATGGCTTATGGCACTCAGCCCAACCTCATCTTTGCCATTCCATCTGGTGCAGAACGCCTTGCTGCTCCTCATGCAACAGCCACCATCATACCACACCACCCTACCATAGCCCAACAAATCCCACCCCGCGCTAGTGTGGCTGTAGCGCCAGATCATTTCTTTTGGGCTCGGGTCAATAATGGTAGGCAGATTTGTTCCCTCTGCTTTGGCATTGACCATGCAAAAAGAGCGTGCCCTAAGGCCAAATCCGCTGATGCAACTTCTGAGCCCCTCTCTGAGGTTCAGTATGGGGCACTTTGCTGCCCCCTCCCACCCTCCAATCTCGTTCAGTGGGCCCACATGGAAAATCAGCCCCACCCAAAACCTCCATCCTCACTCTCCCACCTAAATCTAAGCCAGCCAATCAGAGCAATGCTTGGACCAACATTCACACCCAAGCAGCTGCCCATTCGCCCAATCCTACCCACTCAAATTTAAATGCCACTATTCCAGTGAACCAAAATCCATGGGATCTATTGGCTGAAACTGACGAATCAGGTAATATCCTCATTAGTAAGCATACAGGTCAACCTCTCTACCATGGCAATTATGGTCGGACAGAATTTTTCCTTCCTGACTTCGATGAAACCCCTACCCCTCGCCATTTCGCTCCTCTACCCAATACAGCCCCCTTCCAAAGTGACCACCAGCTCGCCTTAGCTGCGGTGGCCTCTCCTCATTGCCCAAAACTACGCACCGCGGTGGCCCAGTCAGTGGCTCAGCTCCAGCATGGCCTGCCCACCATCTTCTTCCCCCCGACTTCCCTGAATCTCCCTGCAGTGACATCTCAAAACTATTTGATGATGCTGAAATCGCTGTTATGAATGTCGCAACGCTTGCTTCATTCAACCCCTCAGCCAAAATCACCCGCCACAGTATCTCCCTTTTTCACCCAACTTCCTGAAGCCCGCAAAGAAGCTGAAGTTCTCCTCGCAGCTTTTGTTGAAACACTTTCCCATCATTATCTTGATGCAGAAGTGGAAAACTCCTACTACGCTGACCTCAGCCCCCACTATGCAGATGCCCCAACGCCCTGGCTCTCTGCTCTGATCCGGTACTGTAACCAACACCCCTTGATTGAGGTGGGTCTTTCTGAAAACCAACCCCCGACCCCTCCTCACCCTCTGCCATGGTGGGTTAAGCAGTTTCTGCTTCCCACCTGGTTAGTAGTTTGTTTTGCCGTTTTGAGTGTTGTGATCGGTACTGTCTGTCCCCTGGTCAGCATACCTCGAATAAATCTTCACTCTGACCAAATTTTTTGATTCTTTGGCCAATTTGGTCAGTAAAATTTGCTAAGGTTTTATCTTTCAAGAATCGGATCCTCATGAATTCTTGCTTGCATTTTGACATAAGTGAGGGCTTCTAAACTCATTCATAATTGCAGCCTTAGTCTCAGAATAGGACCAGCTGTTTCCCTCAAGATGAGAAAACATCAAGTTTTGGCAGTTAGTATCCAAGCATTTTATGAATGTTATAGCTTTTTTGTTTATCAACACACACCCAAACATAATTATGTTCAAAATGCGGAAGAATGAAGGAGAATTATCCCAATAAGAAGAGGTTAGTTTTGCCGTGGCTTGAATTACTCCAAATTTTCTTTAGCCGCCACTCTTGGCCTGACTATCCAACTGATTGGAGGAGTAATCTTGGGGTCATCTCCAAAATGGTAGCAGCTGTTGAAAATTTCTAAGGTTTCTCAGCATTCAAACTGGAGTTCTTTGAGAAGTTTCTTTGGTGTCAGTAGCTGCATAGGGTTCACATTCACATTTTTTTCTTTTTAACCGAGGTAAGCTGACCAGGGGATGGACATTATTAAAACTCAAATCCTAAAATAAATCCTCAATGAGTAAAACTATTAATTCCACCCAAAATGAGCGGACAACACACATACAGTGAACTCAACCTACCAGGTGGGACAGCGGGAACCACTTATCCCATCATGGCGGAAGGGGAGGGTGGATCAGTGTGCTCATCATCAGCCTCTACTTCATCCTAAAGCAGGGCATGGGCTACGGCGGAGAGCAGGGGCATCGTGGTGTCAGCAGGATGCGTAGATATATTTCTGATGCTTAGGATGGTATGAATACAGCTTTTATACATATTAGTTCCAACATGGTCTTTAAAGCTAGTTCATCTTTCATGTGTTCATTGGGTAGTTTTTTAAACGTAGCAATATTGGTGCAGGTAATATTTGATTTGGGATTCTGCGCCACCTCTGCCATGTGTTGGATGGTGCTGTTGGCATCTTTGTGAGCTCCTTAAATTATGTTTTTTGAACCATATTGGCTCTGGAGAGATACTGGGAGGAGGAATTCCTCCTGAAAGAATCGCCACTGATTTGCGGCAGCTTTGTAGAGAGGTCAACAATCTGGTTTATCCGTTGCTTCAACAGCAAGCTGGTGGCATTACGGAATGTTTTGGCATTTTGCTGGGGGACATATAAGTGAGGGGATAATTCATCGTCTTGGTCAATGAACACAAACCGCTCAATCTGTATAATGCAGTCTTCAATTATTTTTCCTGGACTCATCAATTTCAGCCAATAAATCGCAAGGATCTTGCTTTGAATTAAATTGTGGAGTTGCCCTATTCCTGAGGATTGATTGGTTTGTTGGAGGATGTATGGGATTAAACTGGGGTCCAATCCTGTGCTTGATTGGATCGAGACTTTGTGGCATTGGGGTAGGAGAGGACTGATTGGTGGCTGTTGGAATAGCTGCAGCAAAAGGCTTTGGGGGAAAGGGAGGTAGGATTGTACCCCATACCAAAGCTGGCGTGGGGTGGGCAGCAGATTGGAAGCTGGCGGATGACAAATCAGAGCCATCAGAAGCAGCTAGGGATGAGCACTTACATTTTAAGTGGTTCAACTTGAAACAGGATGGACAATTTGTCCTCCCACCATTGATATGGGCCCATAATAGTGTTTGGGGCAGAGGGGATAATGGCGTGAGGGGGAATAAACAGAGCAATTTTACCTGATTTATGGCTGATTGTGGCATATGCCCAAGGCTCAGCGAGGTGTGTGGCCCCATTTGGACCACAAATTGCAAGATGGGGTTGAAGCCACAGGCTGCCAAACCTTCCATCAGCTCCTTGTGGAGCACCTCAGGGGGAAGGTGGGTGGGCAAACTAGCAAACTGAACCATCAAAGTGCTATCCGCTGGAAGCTGAGTCCAAATTGTGGGTAGAGGGGTACCCGGAAATCAGTGGCACAGTTGCCACAGTGGCGGCATCAGCTTCACAGGTGGAGCCAAGATCAAAATACTCCTTATAGGGGTGGAAGTCAATAAAACTGGCGGGACGCATCACCTCCTGAGCCATTTCAATAATGGCTTGGTCATGATAAGGGAAAAGTTTCCCATAGTCAACCCTAAGGATGAAACGCATGTTGCTCTGAGGAGTACCAGGGGGCAGCGGGGCACCACTTGGGTTTGAGTGAGGTGGGCGTCAAGATCCTTAAGAGGAATGAATCCTCCTAGGGTTTTAATATGACTGGGTGAGCCAGTCTGAGCGCGTTTTCCTGTCAGACAGAAAATGGCAGGGGGTGTTTTGCTGCTGCCGCACACTGAGGCAGCCAGCGGGAAATCTGAGGACATCAGAGCAAAACTATTGCGGGTGATTGATTTACTTTTTTATCCATATAATTTGCTTGGAAAGTTACGCTGAGCAGAAAGAGAAAAAAACTACATTTACATTTCTGATTCTTCAGTTTGTTGACTTGTTTCACTAGATGTTCCATGTCTGAACTGAGTGAGTACAATGGAATGAAATCCACTTTGCATTCCATTATCAGAAATAGAACTTTTCTGATATTATTTCTTTCTTTTTCAATGACGTTACTTTTCTGATTATCTCATTGCTGAAATTTAATTTTTTTAAAGACAATACCAATCTTATTGACTCTCTCCTCTATAGCAGAAAATTCTCTATGATAAGCTGAATTCGAAGTGTTCTTTATTGATGGTTGCTAATTTTGTCTAAAGCTTTTCTTTATTCTTCCTTATGTTATAGCGTAGATACACTCATCTTACTCAAATACCCCTGTAGAGAGCACCAAATATTAAAAACTGGGACTAATGACTACTCTATTTCTTTTGGAAAGAATACCAGCTGTTAAAGTCTTTCTCCATTAACAATCATACTCAGAGGTTAGTTGCAGAGGTTTGATTATGTGCACAATGTGCGTTGCTTGATAGAATTAGATAGATGCGCGATAATATTATAAAGACTATTATCCGCAGTTGAATAAAAAACCTAAATTATTGGTGGTCCAACGCTAAACTTGAATTGATCCACGGATACTGGTTAGGTAGCAATTATAAACTTCTTTCCTATCCCAGCTGAATCTAAATCCTCTCAGATTTAGAAGTTCCTGGAATTAGTTCCTGTCACGCTGAGTTGGCAGAGATCTGCATCAAAGGTCTGCTTCTCTTCTAAGGATATCCAATCCTTACTCTTTATCACACAAAAGAGTCCACAATCATTGTACCACCACAATAATTAACTGAAGATGAATAGAGCTTTATTGATGCTATTTAGATTTTTTATTATAAAAAATTTTGTGGGGTAAGAATAAAAGTTACACAATTTCAAGATGACTCAATATAGAAAATAAGAAAAGTGCTAAAATGTAACAATAATTAGCTAGTCGTTCTCTATAATTGATTCTCCTTCATTCAGGTATATCATTAAATTAGCATGATGGTCTGATGCAAGAGATAAAGAAGTGATAATGTTGAACACCAGTTAGCTGCCAATCTTATGTTTTTTCCACCTCAATCAGGTAACCTCTTACACCCCAGTGATTTCTTTCTCACATCATGGTACTTGAGACATAAGCCTATGTCTTTCATGGCTACCTGCCATATAAGGATCTCATTCAACCTTGCCAATTAATTCCTAAATCCTGTATCAACTTCAGGACGAATAAAACCAGAATAGACTCTACCTTTGAGTCTATCTTATCCGAATTTTAGAACTTAGAAATCTATGATCTGATCTGATCTGCTTTATTAATAAATTTACCTGGGAATATATCGGAAAAAGTTGGCACTCAACTCCTCAGTTGGCGCCTCAGCCATGGTTTGGCAGCTGTTGCCATTGAATTAACCTGCAAAGTCTCTTTTGGCGATGCTCCTTTCCATTGGGCTAATGATATTTAATAACATATCCGAGAGACCTGAAAATGGAAAGAGCCAGAAAACGTGTCCCTAAATTTCCTGCTAAAATACAGAGAACCAACCACATTTAGCTATAGATCTGCTTAGGTAATGGGACTCTTTACATATTATAGCAGGTCGTGAACCAACTGATGTTTCACTAGTTGCAGTTGACATCACTCGCCTTACAACTGCTGATTATATTCCCAATCAGTAATGATGAAACCTGACCAATCATAATCGGTGCATCTAATATTTAAACAACAATCAATTATCAGATGCCTCAGATCTGTTGGCAACTCTGCCATACGCGATCTTAAGCATTTTCACAGTTTGATCACTGACGTATCCAAATCCAGTGAATTAACCAAAATTCCCTGGACATAAATAACCCAAAATTGAGTTCAACTGATATCCAATTCATTTGCTAGCGAGACGTATCCCCTAGAAAACCAGCAGAAAACCTAGGATTCTGGAATGTTGAGCAAAAATCCATCAGCATGCATATGGGCGAGCAACTTCCTTGATTATTTCAGGGTCTTCCCCCTTTTCTCCAGATTTGGGTACAACATTAGCATCTAGGTTGACCACTTGATAAATCTGGTCTAACGCGTCATCATTAAATAACAGATTGCTGATGTTAATGTCTTCATTCATGATATCAGGAGGAACGGGTTTAACTTCAGCTCTAGGCTGTTCCACATCTAGGCCGCATCACTTTTTCCAATTCTTAGTTGTAAAGCTGGCTTCCTTGACTTGAAACACATTAATTGGCTCCTTAGGCTTCTTGCTGAAGCCCTGGGTATTAAAGTGTAAGTCCAGGGAGCGTCTCCTCCGCTCAGAGTGGGTGGCGTTCCCATTTCTTTCAAAAAAGGGTCAAAAAAGGTCTGCTGCTTCTCTAGTTTCACAGACAATCTCGCCCATATGGTGGACAAGCAATGGATAACAGCTCTCCCTTTGAAGTTCCCGCCACCTGTCCCACATTTACTTCTGCTGATTTAGCATGACAAATTGAGGGAATTTGTGCTGAAGTATCAGAAAGTTTGCATCCCCAGGGGCAAAAGGTTAAAGTCAATGGCAATAAGCCTTTGGCATTAAGGTCTGAGAGCCCCAACCCTTGGCAACAAAGCCTGTGGGCGCGTATATTTGGTAAATGAAGTGTCTAGTATCAAATCCTTGGAAAAACTCGCCAATGGCATTGGGCCATTGGAAATGTCACAGGTTAAAGCCCACCTCAAAAATATAAGAAACAAAACTCAAAGGGTATGTGCTTTCTATGAAAAAAGCGCCTAATGTCAAATTAAAGGTGGAACTCGCCAATGGCATTTGCCATCATCAAAAGTCTTCTTCAGCTCGGGACACTCACCAAGAATATCAAGATATTCGTCCAATGAATCCCTCTTGGTTGAACTGATGCCAAAGCGACCAAGTGCAGGCAGGTTGGGCACCCCAGACCTGTTCATGAACTCTTGTGACTGCCCTATTTGAGGTGGCCTTGGGAGGTTACTGTTTCCCATTGGGCGAGATGCTGTTACACTAAATGTTAAAACTTCATTAAAAACGCAAGACAGGCGTCCGTGGACAAACTGAAAGCAACTTGGCCCACTGCCAACTCTTTCAAAATTGGTTCAAATTAAGTTCGTTTTTAACCCCCCTACTCAAAGTTTGCCAGGCTAGGTTGAATCTCGAGGGACCAATCCTGCGCTTACTCAAGCTATTCCCCAAGTCAAGCATATCTTTAAGCAGTCATAATACACTGAGGAAATTGATGGTTTTTCTTATTTTACAATTTATTAAATATTTTCCCACGCTTCAAACTTACCTGATTTAAATCAAAATTTTTCTTTTCCAACCCTTGTAACTCCTCCAATGAGGCCTCACAGGTCTCACATCAACTGAAAAAGCGCATTCTTACTAGTAACTCTAGCTCCTATTGCAAACAATTGGGCTTTTCATGTTAGTATCTCGTGGATCTCACCCCAATTGCTGAGGCCATCCGCCAGCAGGATATCAGTATCCTGTGGGCTCAACTATCCCCACTCCAGGCGAGGATCCTCCCCAAGCCCACGTTTCATACCAAGTTCCCCTATGGGGAGCTCATAACTGTAACTAATGAGTTCGCACCAATATCCCATAAGGGAATCAGGAAGTAAGAGCCATATAACTGACTCCACTAGAGACCAGCCCGCCAGAGCCAATCCCCAAACCCATCCACCAAGTTCCGCCATTGCCACATGCCCTTGGATCCCTGTCCACACGGTGTAAGAGGATACTGAGTAGCACGCCAACGCCACACCATGCCCACTATGGGAGCCCATGCCTATGATCTGATATTCTATATTATATAAAATATTCTTTTTGATTCCACCAACAAATCTTTATTTGATTTTAGTATTTATTGTAGAAGAATCAACTGGCTATTCAAGCCAGCCTATCCTCAAATATATAGTGCACTTGCAAATATAAAATAGGCTTTCCACTATTCCAAGCTCTCCTGAACCATCCTGCACATCTCAGGTGAAGATTCCATTCCCCATGGAATCATCGTCCAAAATGCTTGTAAGTCTGACGTCATATTGACTTGGATGTAATTCTGCTCATGTCCATCAAATTTCCCTCACTCCAATTCCTTCTCATTCAGGTTTCTTCTTATATTTGGATCTAGTACTAACCAATCCATAGCAATGTATGGATCAGGTACCACCTGATCCGTTACACTAACTGCCCAAACTGACCTTGCAACTCCTCACGCCTAAGTCCCTTGGGTCTGGAGCCACGACGGCCTGGTTTCTTATGGGGTTCCTTTTTAAACTTGTGGCCCGCTGGCCCTCAATCTTCACTAACCTTTTGTTATACCACAATGTCAATTGAGCGACATTGCCTCTGACATTCTGGCTTGCATTTTGGGTGCTTTTGCGTCCCAACTGGCATGCCAGTATAAGACTTATCTGCTGTCTCCCTGACACAAAGTGGCCCTTCCCCCTCACTAATTACAGCGCATATTGCTCTTGTCTAGCCTTTTGAACCCTCAGGTTTATTTCCTGGCACTGCTTGATTAGGCACCTCCTTAGCAGGTTTGGAAAACTTGGTGGTGTTCAAATTTTTGACCAGGCTTGGATTGTAGTTTTAATTAGGGTTCTAAACTTACCGCCTAACATCTTCAAGTGATCCACCATTTGTAGGGTGTTTATTTCAGTGACCAGTGCAAGCGACATCATTTTTTGAAAATCATGCTAAGGCCAAAGAGCTGCTTGTAATGTGATACATGCATCAAAATCAGCCAATAGTTTCACTATAACCATAATCTTTGATTCTTGGTAGATTTGGTCAGCAAAATTCGCCAAGGTTTTGTCTTTCTCAATTGGATCCCCATAAATTCTTGCTTGCATTTTGACATATGTGAGGGCTTCCAAACTAATTCATATTTGCAGCCTTAGTCTCAAAATAGGACCAGCTGTCTCCCTCAAGATGAGGCAACATCAAGTTTTGGAAGTCAGTATTCAAGAAGCTTAAGACTGTCAAAGCTTTCTGTCTATCATTACACCCAAACATAATAATTTTAAACAGGCGGAAGAACGCAGGAGCGTTATCCTGATGAAAAGTGGGTATGTTTGGCGTGGCTTTGAATTCCTCCAAGGTTTTAAGCTGCCACTTGTGGCTCAGCAACTTGACCAATAAGAGGAGTGTTCTCAGGGGTCATCTTCAAAATGGTAGAGAACACAGTTGGAGTATATCTAGGAGTTTTTCAACTGGATTTCTTGGAGTATTTTTTGGCATCATTCGCCGCATATGGTTTGCATTTTCATTTCTAATTTTTCAGTTCATCAACTTGTTTCATTAGACATTCCATCTCTGAGTGAGTGAGCGCAATCAATGCAATTCGCTTTGCATTCCATTTTCAAGAAAAAACCTTCTCTGATCAGCCCTTCTTCTTACTTTTTACAGGGACGTTATTTTTATGAGTAGCTCATTGCTGAAGTTTTAAACTTCTTCTATTCATTCTTTGATTTTAGCGACTCTCTCCTCTAGAGCAGAAAATTATCTATGATTAGCTGAATTCAAGGCGTTCTTATTGACTTTTGCTAATGCCTTCCATAGCCTTCCTGATTTGTCCTTATATGACATCGTGGATTGGCTTATCTTACTTAACTACTTCCAGTAGTGAGCACCAATTTATTATAATCTGGCTTTCTTGCTGATCGTATCCAGAAGGTATCTGCACAGGTTTGTTTATGTGCACGATTTGCGTTGCTTGATAGTTATAGATAGATGGGTTATAATAGTATGAAGACCATTATCTGTAGCTCAATAAATAAACATAATTGCTTGGTGGTCCAATGCTAAACTTGATGTGGTCCACGAAATACTGATTATGTTGACAATTATGGGATTCTTCCCTATCCCAGCTGATCTTAATCCACTCTCAGATTTAGAGGTTTCCAGACTTAGTTTCCATCATTCTGAGTAGGCGAAGATCTTCTTCAAAGATCTGCTTTTCTTCTAAGGATATTTGATCATTACTCTTTAACACGCAAAAGATTCAACAAAATATTGTACTACAACAATAATAAATGAAAGATGTATAGAACTTATTACAGCTATCAATATCTGCTTTATTAATAGCTTTACCTAGGATTTATATAGGTAGAATTTGGCGCTCAACTCATCAGTTGGTGTCTTAGCCATAAAACAGCAGCCGTTGCCATTAAATTTCCTTCTAAGTATCTTCTGTTGATGGTCTTATTCATCAAGATAAGTATTTCTCCGTTGGACATCCTAGAGACATAAAAATGGAAAGAGCAAAAAACGAGTCCCTAATATTTCCGCTCAACAACAGCAAACAAACCACAATTGGTTAGTGACCTGCTTATGTAATGGGACTCTTTACCCATTATAAAAGGTCACAAACCAAAAAGATTGATTTGCTAGTTGCAGGCAGCATCACTCGCCTCACAACTGCTGATTAAATTCCTCAATAAGTTGGTGATGAAACCTAATGATCCCAATTAGTGCACCTAACTGTTAATCAACAATCATCTATCAGAATCTCAATTTCATTGGCAACTCTGAATAATGAGATCTTAGGCATTCTCAAAGATTGATCTTAATGGATTAGGAGCCTGGCTTATTACCCAAAAATCCACTGACATTATTAAACCAAAAGCAAAATCAAATGATATTAAATTTGTTTGCTAGCTGGACTTATCTCCTAGCTAACCAGCAGATTTAACCAAGGAAGCTGGGAAGGTGGGAAAAAATTTCAACAAGCACTCATTCCAAATTTCCAAATTTTTACCCATGACCCCATTCTCAAATTGTTCTTCAGCCAACCCTGAATTCTCAAACTTGATCTTCAAATTTGCAGCAAAATAAAAAATTTAATCCACTAGGTTGATGTGCAGACCAGGATGTGCTTGACCTAATATATCACCTTTTTGTGAAAACCAGAAATCCTAGATCATCTCTGAACAGCGCGCGTATTTCCCAGCAATTGCCAGGTTTCTTACCCTACTGGATACCCTCTTCAATTTAGTAAGTATTACCGCCAGCCCCTCACTAATCATACATTCATTATTTTCTCAACTTCATATCCTTGGTTATTTTCCTCCATTAAAGCTAAACGGTTTAGGCCGCTCTAGTTCTCTCCCTCAGAACTCATAGAGTTGTTGTTGGGATTTCGCCAAATTCTCTTGTCTTCAGAGATTTTACACCATTGATTCCCCTGGCTTCATCAGACAGAAAGCTTAATTTATTTCAATCTATCAAGGTTAGTAAGAACGATCAGCCTCATCCCAATCAATTGATTGAAGATTAAATTTCATGAAGATTAATTAGCACTGATAGATTATGAACCAAATCAAAATCTATAAATATCCCATCCTTTTGTTAATAAAGAATTAGGTTAAGTTTTAGTCTATTTTTGCTTTAACTTATCGCTTTTTGGAGAATCCACTCAACGTAACTTTGATAGAAAACCTGCCCCATTGAAAGTGTAATTCAAAACTTCCAGAATGGTGCTCACTACAGGGGCTACTCCGAGTTATGCACTGTGAACACGTCTGTCACTATTATGGATTCTCAATATTCGCCTGAAGAAGCTCAAACCAGGAGCAAGGCAGTATTTTACACTGGGTCCAATCAACTAGAATTGAAATCCCAAGAGTACCATCCACTCTGGAATTCCGTGCCAATTTAGAGTTTTATAAATTTTAATTAAGCTTTACAGAGAATTTTTAATCCCTCATAAGTTTTTACAAAATATTATTAATCAAATGCTGGAGGGAGCCTTAATTCCTGGAATCCATTCCACCCAATCTTGTTCTAATGCCATACCTTCTATCTTAAGAGAACTATTGCAAACCTCCCAAATACCAGGAATTAGCACTGAGCAATACCTACATCAGCTAGTACACCCTACCCTATACCATCTATTACTGGTTGTGGGAATGCATCATCAAGGGATGCTCAATTTTCTAGAAAGACTTCAGTTCTTGAATAATTGTGGTATCAAGTTTTTAAAATCTGCTTTTGAATTTAGCCAAGATAATCAAGATGCCATTATAAATAATCAGACCTTTTTAAATGAAGTACATCAACAGCTTATTCTGCTTGACCATGTGATGTCCAGCTTCATTGAATTACAGTTTCCACAATGAATCTGGGAAATTCAGCAAGAATGGAAAGTGGGAATTTCTCAACACTCTGAGCAGAGTTGAGCAATGGAAGCAGAATAATCTTTCTCAATTGGAGCAATTGTACTCTGGAATCCAATCCCAAGTCATTGAAGTAGAGAAAAATTCTGGCGCTATGGGTCCTCCTGGGGTTGAAGGACCCCATCGTCCACCTGGGGGTGTAGGTCCAAGAGGACCCCCCAGTGTTGAAGGGCCCATGGACTGCCAGGTGCAGATGGACCTTGGGGGCCCCCAGGCGCAGATGGGTAACCAGTATCCCTTCAAAAAGTTGACTTCTTATTGAGTATGATGGACCGCTTATGTGATCAATTATACAAAGTGACCAAGGATTAAAACTTAACCTCTGAGGAGGTAATAATTGATCCCCTCCTGTCGTTCCAGTCTCTCTCTGATGAATTGAGTATTCTGGGTAAATGGGCAAAAGACATCGACATCCTGTTTCAGGTCTACAAATCTAAAGGCAAGATGCTCCAAGCCAAAATTGAAACCTTGGAACTTAAGTACAATGCTCAGCAGGAGAAAATTTATTACCTATATCGTCAGGTGGATGAAAAAGTGAAGCATGTTGAATTGAATCGACAGATTGGTGAAATTTGGGCTGAGACTATCAGCCCCTATCCTCCATTTTCTTCGCAAGTTTCTGATTCCAACTCTTATGTTTCTACTCAATCTGAACATCCTGGATCACATGTTTTAATGGCTGATGCTGCAATGAGTTTCAAGCCAGTATTTAAGAAAAAGTACTCTCCTGGGGAAGGCAGCATTATCTCGTTCCTCTATCTATATGAGAAGGCTCTGAATGAGGCCTCTGATCAACAGAAAAAGAACTACTTGCCTAATTGTCTCAATCGATTGGCTCAGGATATCATGGTACCCCACTTAATGACTTGCACTACTTGGTCTCAGGTCAAAGAGGCGTTAATCAAACAATTTGGAAGTGAGCAAACCTTATTTTTTCAAAAACAGGCTTTTATGGGGATACAACCCCTCCAGAATGAATCAATCAAAGATCTTGCTCATCAGTTCTATCAGGAAGCTCAAACATTTCTGTTGCCTGTGGTTGGTTAAATTTGGATGATGTGATTACTGCTGTTATTTCTGCTTTTACTTATAGGACTCAGTTGCAAGTATATATTCTTAGTGTAAAAATTTCAGAACTATACTAGACATCAAGGAGGTCTTGTTAGAATTACCCCTCAAGTTTTGGAAAAGCACCATATTTATGATTCTCCAAGACCTAGTCGCCCTAGAGTTTACGCTGTGTTTGATAATACTAGAGCGAAACAATGTAAATACTGTCACCGATATTTCCATATAGAGGACTATTCTTTCAAGAAAGAAGAGGATGAGAAGAAGAAAAGGGATAAAACCAATAAGATTCTTCATCTTGATAATGATTTGAGTTTGCAACAAGAACATCAAAGCCCTATCGAGTATAATAAAGATGAACATTTCTTCTTTTTCCTTGCCCTCATTGTTGGCATTATCCTCCCAGTTTGGAAGCACCATTACCCATATTGACTTCCGAGTGAATCAAGTCAAGGCCAAAGCTATCATTGATACAGGATCTCCGGTGAATGTTGTTTCAAAAAATTTATCAAGCAGATCAAGTTAACGCCCAATATTTCCCATTTTTGAAGAATATGGCATGGCCAGACCTCAGAGTACTCGGTCTATTGGAGCTTTTTCATCTTTTCCCCTGAAAATTGGGAAATTAAATTTTACCATCCCAGTTATTGTACTTGTTAAATTATGTTATGACTTACTTTTGGGGACTCAATTTTTACAAGAATTTGATGGAATTATAAATTAACCTGACTCATCGTTGTCTCTCTTGGGGTATAGAGTTCCCTTACTTTTATCTGATCATGCTTCTACCTGACATCGGTTATGTCTTCTAGAAGGAACCAAAAGGTCTTATTCACTTCGCCATCATGTTTGGGATTCTCACTTAAAGTTACCCCTTTATCGGCGGTTATTGAAGAGGGGATGCCTATTTTTTCCCTTGAGAAATTAGTTATTCCGCCAAAATCACAAGTAATTATTAACACTTTTTGCATTTTTTTTTCCCAAGGGACATTTGTTACAAGTCCAAGGCACTGTCAATCTTTCTGCTAAATAACTCTTGCCTTGTCCTGGAGTATTGGATTATGCTTATTCAGGATCATTATCTGTCTTACTGGCGAACCTTACCAATGAGCTGAAACTGGTAGATCAAGAGCATCCAATTGCTTATGTCAAGTTACTGCCCTTGTCTTGTATCTATGATGTTAAACCCTTCGGGAGTCTACAAGACTTTGGATTAGAAAGTGATCAGGAAATCCTTACTGTGGGTCATGCTATTCGAAAACACCTCTCTAGTGAACAGGAGATACAAGTGCTTCAATTGTTAGATGAATATTGACATCTTTGCCTAAGCATACTTACGATTTTGGGAAGAAGAAAGGAGTAGTGCACTCTGTTATAACTGGTGATCACCTTCCTATTCGTGCAAAGCCCTATCATAAATCTAAAGTAGAAGAAGCCCAGGTTACCAAGGAATCGCATCAATTGTTGGAGGCTAAATTATTGAAACTCTCCAATAGTCCTTGGGCATCCCCATTGCTATTGGTTAAGAAGAAAGATGGTTCTCATCGAGTTTTGATGAATTATCATTGACTGAATGCTATTACTTGATGGGATTGTTATCCTTTACCTAGGATTGATGATTCTCTTAGGTTGTTGGTTGGATCCATATATTTTTCGGCCATGGACTTAGCCAGTGGATACTGGAAAATCGAGTTATCACCAGAAGATCGTGCTAAGTGTGCCCTGATATTGAGTGAAGGGTTTTTGAACCAACTTGTATGCCTCAAGGACTAAGCAATGCTGTAGCAACCTTCCAAAGGGCCATGGACAGTATGCTACGGGATCTAAAGCTTACTTGTGTTCTGGTATATCTTGATGCTATTACCATGTTCTCCAAAACTTTTACCGAGCATTTAGACCATCTAAAAGAAGCATTCAGCTGAATTCAGGGCTCTTCCTTAAAACTCAAACCCTCCAAATGCTTATTCTTTCAAAATAAAATGGATTTTTTAGGACTTCAGGTTTCAGCTAAAAGGATTTGACCCCTCTCAGACAAAGTTCAAGCCATCCAACAAATGCCTCCACCCTCTTCTTTATGGGATATTCAAGTCTTTCTTGGCATGGTTGGGTATTATTGGCAATTTATTCTCAACTTTGCTGATATGGCTGGACCCTTATTTCACCTGTTGCAAAAAGGAGTGTCCTTCGAGTGGGGGTCAGCTCAAGAACAGTCATTCAATTATCTGCGTCCCGCCTTGATCAAGGCACCTGTTCTAATTCAAACCAATTTGATAAGCCTTACTTTTTACATACTGATGCAAGCAATGTCGCTATTGAGACTATCTTATCTCAGTGTGATAAAGAGAAGAATGATAATCCTATTGCTTACTATAGCAAAACTTTGTCAAAGGCTGAACTAAATTATAGTGTTACTGAATGGGAGTGTTTGGCAGTAATTCTAGCAATCAAGCACTTCTGTCCCTTCTTATAAGGTAATCATTTCACTGTTATTACCAACCATTCCTCCTTACGATGGTTGCAGAACATGAAGGATCCTGATGGGAGGTTGGCCCGTTGGGCTTTAAGGTTGCAAAATTACGATTTCTTCATTGTTCATCGCTCAGGGGCTCAGCACCAAAATGCTGATGGGCTGTCCCGACTGCCTATTCTGACCTTGGAACTAGAAAATGAATAATGCTTGTACAATCTTATTGGAATGACCTGAGTTATGGGATCGTGAAACTGAAGAGAATTGAGCCTTTCTAAAAATCAATTACCAAAGATACTATGATTCAAGATGGAGCTTTATATAAAAAAGTCAAATATAAGTGGTTGCCCTTCCTACATCCCAACTCTAGATTTTACGCTTTAGATGAAGGTCATGAACAAGTTGGTCATAGCGGCTTAAAGAAGACTCAAGAATGGTTGAAGACTCGATACTATTGGAACAGCATGACTGAGTTCATTTGAGAGACCCTTGACTCATGTCTTATCTGCAAAATCCATGGAACTACCAACCTTACATATCAACATCAAGTTATTCCCCTGACTAAGGCGTTTGAGGTGGTCAGCATTAGTGTTGTAGGTCCTTTTCCTTGGGAATTGCATGGCCATTAGTATATCATTATGGCTGTTGACCATTTAACCAAATGGGTTGAGGCCATTTCCATTGCTACCCCTTCAGCTAAGACTAAAGCGTTATTCCTATATCAGCATATCATTTCTCAACATGGGTGTCCCAAGGTCCTTATGTCAGATAATGGGACTAACTTCACCTCGCAACTTATACAGGAGTTATCCAAACTATTTAACACTACTCAGCAATTTGTTGTCCCATATAATCCATCTACAAATGGGGCCATTGAAGGAGTTAATGGGACCCTGGTCTCGATTCTAAGAAAGATGGCATCCACTGACCCAACTTGGTAGAATTCTTATTTGCCTAGTGCCTTGTTTTCTTATTGGATAAGCTACCACCACATTATCAAGATGTCCTCATTTAAGTGTATATATGGGTGGGATCCTTCAGTCTCCTTCTAGTGTTCAGACAATTCTTGAGGAAAGCATCCCAGAAAATTCTGATTTAATTATGAGAAATTTGGCTGATGAGATTATCCATCTTCGGGCTCAAGCAATGAATTTGATTGAAACAATCACACAAAAAGAGACTCAAATGTGCAATCAACACAAGCCTGTCTTACTTGAATACCAGATTGGGTATTACGTTATGTACTATCATTCTCGGCCTGGTGGGCGAACTTAAAAGTTGGGAACTAATTGGTCTGGTCCCTATAGGGTTATATTATAAAACGGATTAGAGTATTTGATTGTTCATATTGATACTGGTATAGTGGTAAATCGTATTCATCCTAGGTTTTTAAGAAGTCATCCTCTACCGCGTCAAAATATTGAGGGGGGAAGTGCAGGATTTCACCAAATTCTCATATCTCCAAAAAATCCACTTCATCAATTCCCCCAACATCATTGGAAGGAGCAAGCAATATATTGCAATCTATCAAGGTTAACAATCAATCTGATCCCAATTATATTGATTTGATATTCAATCGTGCAGAGATTGATTCGCTCTGATAGATTATTAGCAGTTATGAAGCCTATAAATATTCCCTCTTTTTAATAATAAAAGATAAGTCAATTAATAAATTATATTTACTTTTGATTTTAATACAGTTCTGGAGAATCCTCTCAGAGTAACTTTGAGATTATAACTTCCCCATTAGTTGTGTAATTCAAAACCTCCAGAGGAGGCGACAGATGAAAAGATCTCTTAGTGAGCCACCCCTTCTCCAACATCTCGTACAGCCAGATACCCAAAGCCTTATCCTCTTCCTCAGTATAGGGGTAGAGAGGAAAGTTGATTTTAACTAGATTGACTGTCATCTGGAATAAAAAAATCATATTTAGAGTGTGAAGAAATCTTGGATTCCAGTGACATGTCAAAGATGGCCTAAAGAAGGGGCTAGGAAGGAGGGGAAGTCTGAAGGAAGGTCGATTAGGGTGGAGTCAGAAGGGGAGATGGAGCTGAGAGATGTGTCCAGGAGAAGGGGTTTTAGCAATGTAAACTCCTCACTTAACTTGAGGTTTGTGAATAACAAGGAGTAGTTTGCAAGGTTAATGTGAACTTTCTGGTGGCGCCACCAGCCTCACCCAAAATTACAGGGTAGAGCAAATCCTGTGCGGCTGAGAAGCGGTTGCTAAACCCAAAGTCATGAATGGAGAAGTGCAATGGGCGTCAGATGCAGTAGGACTTCATAGACTCTGATGAGGCGTCCAAGATGGATGAAGCTTCCTCAATTACCTGGTCCAAGGATCTTGCCACACTGAGGTCAATAAAGTTTCCCACTGCTACAGTGTTGAGGAGGGCTTGCACCATAATTTCGCCCAACTCTGGGGGAAAGGAAATAGGGAACAGGAAGTAAGCTTGATCCTCTTTATTAGGATGATCATGAGCGAGGGCAGCTGGGGAGGGGGCATGACCCATCATCAAGAGAGATTGGCCTGGAGGCGCAGGGGCAGAGTGTAACTGGGGAAGGGTTTTTGCTTCCTCATTGTCCCAAATGGGTAGGCAAGGGATGATGCGTACACCCGCTAACTCTTTTTAGGGGGGAGGCAGGGTCAACCAGGGGAACAATAGTGACAAGCCGAGCAGACTATGAGTACTGGTGACCCAACAGCCCAGCCTCCTGATCTGGGATGAGGACAGGGGATGCTACAGGCAGGGGTTCCCCAGGAGGGAGGTATCTGAGATGGGCACAGTGGGGGGTGAAAAGGGCGGCAAGTCCAGGGGGCGCTTCCCTTGGCCATGACCGTTGATAGGGGGAGGTGTGGTACGTGGTATCTCTAGAGCTGATATCTCACATTGTGATGTGATAGAACATGGCCCCAATTGCGCGGGCCTCAGAGAATGCAAGTTCTAAGGATCTAGGGAGAGGGTCTCAAAATGCATGGGCAGCTGTGGTAAAGTCCAAGGTAGCTCAGAAGGTGGAGATGGCGATTTCAGCAAATATGGGCATGGTGGGAGCCGGGACTGCAAAGGCTTTGATCATGGAGGAGAGGTCCATGGCTGTCTGTCCCAATATAAAAAGATGGAGAAGGCGTGCTGGTCTTGACTCAGGGGCCTGGACCACCGAAGTGACCAGAGCCAGCTAGTGGGTGGGGTTGCCTGACTTAGCAGCAGAACGAGCACTCCCCTGACCCAATGATGGGTGTCCCCATCCAGGGCGTTGAGGAGAGCCACAATCTGCTGGGCATCTGAGGGAGTACAGGATTTTTCATCATTGGCAGTAAAATGCATCTGGAGCTCTTCCAGGACGCCCAGGATTTGATTGGCCACCTCATCAGAAGGGACATGGGGAATCCCATCCCTATCATGTTAACTGATGGGGTGATACTCGTTGCAGGGGCTCGGCGGGGTGGGGACCAATTCAGCGGATCCTGTCATTTAGCCCAGATGAATGATGACACCGACCAGCAGGAGATGGCCAGGTCGCAGAGAGAAAGCATGTTTAGAGTGAGAGTGTAGGCCAACGCTTTGCCAGTGCCAGCAAGGAGGGCGGAGAAGGCTGAGATTACTGGTTGGTTCATTATGTCATGGATTTGACTGATAATAATTAGACTGGGCTCCCAGTTGGGGTGCGCGAGCACCCAACGGAGAGCTCAGAATACCATAGACATAGCGGTCTGAAAGACTAATAAGAGTGGAGTTCTTTTGGAGATGTGAGGAAAGTAAAAGTTTGTTAACATTTTTAAAGGCCCCCAAGGAAAATCAGATAGTTGCATTGGGGGCAACTGCGAGTCTTTCAGAGGCAACCCCTAAGGGCAGGAGAGGCAGGGAGGATGAAGACTCCTCCAGGGTTCACAGTTGCTGGCCTTCAGGTTTGATCAGGAGAGCTTTCACGCTCGCGAGGGATGACACAGGGGCCACCATGTGATCAGAGGTGAAAATAGAGGTGAACAAGATCCACAAAGGGGGTTGGGACTGAGCTTCCCCTGGATAGGGTGCTCCAGGTCCCACAGGCAGGCTGAGCCATTATTGGTTAAGCTGGTTGTGGACCCTCAAGTCTGTGAGTGGTGGGACAAGGCAACTCTGGTGCTGTACAAACTGGGGAGAGTTTTTGGAAAACTCAGCAGTAGAGTGGATGGGAGGTTCTCATTAAATGGATGTTCAGTAATGGATGAGACAGCAGGTTTGTTGTTGGGGGAGAAGTGGTTTATTGTGTTTATGATCCACCGCCACATGGTGGGGTCAAGTGACCCACTAATCCAGTTGGTGAACATTGGTATTAGAACTTAGGTGATGGCGCACAATGTCGGATTGATTGACAAAATGTAGTAAAAAGTAAGGTGGATGGTGGCTGCAGCAAGCTGTATGAAGATTTCAAATTTTATTTAGCATGAAAATTGCAGATGACAAGAGAATGAACCAACAACTGCCTCTGGGCAGGGAAGTTGCCTTAAATACTGGATAAATCGCATGAGGAAGGTATCCTATCATAGGATTGGGTGTTTGGGGTTTGGCAATGGAATTTGGTTGGCTGGCACAGAGGGGGTAGAGTTATGCTCGAGATTTTGGAAAAAATAAAGAAACTTTTGCAAAATTTTTCACATTCTTGGGGTTAAACCAAGTAGATGCTATTGATCTGGGTCCTGGCCATCCGAGTTGGCCTGTTTTTATGATTCAGATTTTCCAGGTCGTCCCAGGAGGCAGGGTCCATTGGGTTGAGCTGTTTAAGACTTGGACTGAACTCTTCAATTGAATTATTCTCACAATTTGATTTTCCTGGATCCATTTTGGAGCATTGGGGCAACTGGTCCGAGTTGTTTAGTACCTGGTTTGAGATCCAAGTCATGCCCTGATAAGATTTCTGGTGCTGGCCAGTCCAGGATAGCTCCCACAGAATGGAACTTGCAGGCCGGGCTCTGATGTTGGTACATGCTTTTTCCCAAAATTTTGACAAAGTTTTCCTGGGGAGTGGGAGGTCCCAGAGGTCTGTCCATGGCCTCTGGTGTGCGCAATCTCTATGTAGACTCCCTCTATTAAATTTACCAGAGTTGAGGAGGGGGAAGAGGTGGGAATGGGTATCCTTTAGGGGAGAGTGCAGTCACCCAGTGCTCGTCTATCATGTAAGCTAAGTTGCTCAGCTGCGACTGAGGTCCTACTTGGAACTTCTGACCTCTTTTTGTCCAGAAGGGGTGTTACTCCCTATCCAGTTTCAGGGGCTGGTCTCCAGGACTTACAGCTGAACATGCTTCAATTTTCCTTAGGAGCTCCTGCTCTTCAGAATCCGTGGACTTTGATGCCAAAACAGCATTAAGGAGAGAACACTCTTTGAAAAGAGATACTTGGACTGAATTATGTGGGGCAACATCAGTCACTGTCTGGACTGGCTCTGATTGGGTAACTTCACCAACCAGCTCAAAAGAACCATCATGAATATTGGGGGATGTGGAACTGCAGGATTTGGATTTTTACTTTGACTTAGACTTAGATTTATATTTAGATTTGGCTTGGATTTGAGTTTAGGATTGGATGTAGGTTCTGGACTGGGGGTTCAACCATGGCAATGGCTGGGGGTGGAAGAGCTATGATCTGCTCAGGGGGGATACTGTGACTAATTAGAGTTTGTAACGAAAGTGAAATTCATAAAAAATTTCAGCTCAAAAAGATCAGGTAAAATATGGGTGGCCCCCTTGACAAACTATACTTAAAGTTGAAACTAAGAAGGTTGCGGTGGGTCCTAGTCTGTCTGTGAGCTAACTTCTGGTGCTTGCGATAATAAGTAAGAGACTGGTGGTCTGTGCGCACAACCACTGTAAGCTTTGCACCCTGTATTAGATACCGCTTTGCATTAAAAGATCATAACACCGCCGCCAACTCTTTATCATAAATGGTCCAAGCTCGTCATGACACTAAAATTCTTTGAGAAATATGGCACTGGGTGTCTCGCCCTTCATGTTCTTTCAGGAACACAGTACCAAGTGAGGCACCAAAGGCGTCACATGCCACAATAAAAGGCTTGTTCTCATCAGCATGACGCAAAACAGGAGAGAAAGCGAAGACATCTTTAACTGCATCAAAAGACTTTTGGCAGTCTGGTGTCCAAAGAAAGGAGCATTCTTACTGGTTTAGGAATAATGGGGTGCGGCCAGCTTTATATAACTGGTGAGAACTTCTTAAGGAAAGTAACTGAACCTGCGAAGTTATTAAGTTACTTCTGCGTTACTGGGGTAAGCCATGAGCATAAAGCTTACAGATTGGTAGGCACAATGGTATACCCATCCTTTAAGATCATGTTACCTAGGAACTGAAAATCATCCTTGTATTTTTCACATTTGGATGGTTTGGCAACCAATCAAGCTTTTTTGAAGAGCAGCAGCTGCAGCCACCAAATCCTTAACGTGCTGTTCTTCATTGGGCTAGTTGATTAAGATGTCGTCAACATAGGCAATTTCACAAATGAATCTAAGATACCCAAGGGCGTCATCAGTTCAGCGCTGAAACATAGCTGGTGCGTTTTTAATCTAAAGGGCATAACTATAAACTGTTAAATGTCATACCAAGTGCAAATTGCGGTCAGCCACTCCTGGCCAGCCTTGATCCGCACCTGATGGAAAGCGTTCACCAGATCTAGTTTGGAGAACAGCTTTAATTTAGAGATTTCTTGGGAAATCTCTGCCTCCAAGGGCAAAGGGTGGGGTTAGCAACTGTTACATTATCCGATTGTCCGTAATCCATGCATAGTCTTAAAGTACCATCTTACTTCTGGGAGAAGAACACAAAGGGAGAAACAGGAGATGTTTTCTTAACCATCCACCTCTTCATCACCATGTCATCATCCATGTCTTCAAGACCTGGTCTACTGCAGCTGTGTAGGGATATAGGGGGCAATTGAATTTTGATCAAATACACTGTTAACTGAAAACTCAAATCAAATTCCAGTGATTGTGCACTTATTGGCCACTTTCACGTCAAAAAATGACTTAAATGGAGCGAGACTAAGCGGCAAAGTAGAAAGCTTAGGCACAATATCTGTGGAAGAGTATTCTATGGCAGCCGCTAGCACACTGCATGTTTCTATGGTGGGAAGAAGGGGAAAATTACACAAGTGAGAATAGGTTAAGGCTAGCATACCACTCTCTAAGTCAACACTTACTGACTGGAGATGCCACCATCCTACCCAAAAATAATTGGGTTACACAATTCCGTGATTGCCACAAAGTGGGCTAAAAATTTATATTTGTGGGCCTCAAAGCGCAAGGGTTCACATAAAGGGAGTATAACTATAAGGGCTTGTGATGCTCCCAAGACAGGCGGACCTGAGGTAACTGCAATATCCAAAGCCTGAACTACCTTAAGGTCAATGTAATACCCTGAGGCACCAGTATCCACTAAGGCTAATACAGTTACCATTGGGTGCCCTACATGATTTTGAATGAAAAACAAGAACTAAGCATGATCACCACTATTAAACTCATAAAGGGAGCAAAAGTTTATTCCAGATGGGGTAACCCTGGCGGTGTTGCGCATCCTGCCACCCCATTCATTGAAATGAATGGGCACAGCAGCAGCCTGGGAATAAGAAAAAGGTGCAGACGTAGGATCTTCAGGGTCAGATAAGGGGCGCACTTTTGAATTATCATAATAAATGAGTTTAATGCAACGAGTCTCCTCTACCTTCCTACCAGCTGACATGTGGGAGACAATGAGATCTGGGGCTTCCAGCTCTATGCTGATTTCAATCTTCATCAACTGGTTATTTGAAAAATCATGGCTTGGGGGAGATATTCCAGTGTGGGTCTGGTCCAAATGAACCACTAAAGCCCCAGACCCCCGTGGGGGATAGTGCCAACCTCAGGGTGATAACCTAGGCCCATGCTGTGAAGGGGTACTGTATGTTTTTTGTATTCTACCATACATTGTGCATTTATTGGGGCAACGGGTGCAATAGTCAAGAGTGTGGGGTTCACCCCTTCCTCAGAACCTTCCACCATTCTATCACTTATTTTGCCCCTGTTGTCCAGTTTCAACACCTGGTTGTGGACTAACGTGAAAAAACTAGTGAAACCCACAAACTCTGGCTGTTTACAGTGTGGTGAAGCCGAAACAGGAATTTTGGATGGTGCTGCACAAGCTACTAGGACCTGCTGCAATCATCTAAAATGAGTATACCTTGGACAACTGCTAAGGGGCAATTGTAATAGGGAACATAAACTTTGGGTGGTAGAGCCATTCAAAGCCAAAAGGGGTTGAACAAACACCTTCACCTTTATTTTATTGGGTTGAGCTATAATGTTAGGAACCTAGCAGAATAAAAGAAGATCTGGCTTCCTACGTGGGTTAGCCAGGACCCACAAAGCCTGCCACAGTCCACATGGCACCTTGGGTTTCATAGAGCTCTGGGGGCGTGTTAAGTGGGGTGTTGAAAGGCTCCTCCCCAGTGTTGATGCCTATATTTCGCATTTTACTCTAGTAAAAAATACAAAGCATATATAAAATAATTAAAATCTTAGTAAACTCAAAAGGGATTTTATAAGAAAATAACCTGACACCCTACTATAAACAGGGTGCTGGGTTATATGGAAGAAAGGGGGAAAACAGCTAGTAAGCTGAACTGCAATAGGGGACCAGATACAATTTTCATTTTATTAGATACCAGATTTAATTCCCATTTTGCCTTTATGATATCACCTAAAGTTTCAAAGCTATTTTCAGAACAAATTTCTGAATTCTGAAGGTTCAATTTCACATTTTCGATTTCTGGACTGGAGTGAAAAGTTTAAAAACTGTTTTCACCCTCTTTTCCTCAACTTTTTGCTCAAATTTTGCTTTCTAGGTAAGTTCTCTCTTAAAGATTAACTTTAGGTAGCCCAACCAGTTGATGGGCAAGAAAATGGGGACTGTGGCGTAGGGCTTCTGAATTCTCCTAAAATTTCCACAAAACCACTTTATTTTTCTCAAATAAAAACCTGCAGACTTTGATGCTAGGATGAGTATAGGTTTGGGGGTAAGGGTGGGAGAGGCATGTGGCAAACAAAGCGGCTTAGCAGCCACCCATCTTTCATATTGGGTATGCCCTAAGTCAGAGATCTGGGTGAGAGAAAAAGCCTTTGGATTTATACCCTTTTTAGTTCTAAAGGGGTCACACCCCTGTCTTTATTGATGGCTGGCTTCTGAGGTCTTACACCGTGGTGCAAGGGCACAAAAACTTATTGATACCCAATTGCTAGGCTATGTAAGGACAAATGACATAGCCCTTTCTTTCCTCTATAGTGGGAAGTCCCTATAAATGAAATATTTACCTAATCTAAACACCAAGTGGGATAGAACCCGCTGGGCAGCAGGATTCAAGGAAAATATGTAATGGAGATGTACTGCTATAAATGGTCCAGACAAAACTCATAATAGGGAGTACCATTGTTGCTTTGACCTTAAAATTGGCTTTCTTCTTCATAAAAGGATGTTCTAGTACCAAGGCCTTTACTATTTGACCTCCTACCTAAATTTTAAAAATGGGTGGCACCTGAAGGCCTAAAATTTAATGCACTATCTTAAGATTCTTAACAACACTTTCATATGCTTTTTGGTTTTGAAGAGACTATTTTTTTGCAGCAAGGTGACCATCAAATCGTTGATAGGTGATAATATACATTTAGGCGCTGTGTCATTGAAAAAGAGCTTTTTCTTTTGATAGATGTTTGATATACCTTCAAGGCCAATGTATAGTAGTGTTACACCTAAGTATTGTCAATAGAAGCAATCATAGACCAACGCCAAATGCAAATTGAATATAAGATGTTCAAAATTTTGAGTAATCTGTAATCAGCTTAACCGCATCTTAGAGAGGCCATCATGGCCTAATACTAAAATAGGAAAGCATGGGAAAATAATCATAAAATAACAAATTATATAATGGGTCAGATTACTATAGAAGCGCACAACTCTTTTTTAAATAAAAAACAGAAAATAAAGTGAAGAAGAAACATGTTATTGCAACTATCCTTTATCAGGATAAACTATAATAATTTACATGAGTGGTTATGAAATGCAAATTATTAAATAATAACCAACTATTTTAACCTAAAGAGGGCATGTATGTTTTTTATCTCACCCCTCATCAGATAAAAATTATGGGCTCAAGATTATTACTATGTCAAAGGGAACACAATACCACAAGATACACTCAGGCGCCAAGGTTATAAAATTACCTTTTCTAATTTTGCATTAGTCATATATATTCTTTCCAAAACATATATACTTTTGAAATTTATCATACTTGTATAATAAATCTTTGATTTTTATATTAAATAAGTTAATCAAAACGTCCATTAAAAACCAAGGGATTTTTTTCTCATTATTTTATCCTTTCACATTTTAATTTACTAATTAAAATAACTTAAGTGATAAAAAATTTGATTTTATTTTTCAATTCAGTAACTTTCTTAATGTTTTTCATGTTGAAGTTGGTTATCTTTTAAGCTATACATTATACTAGATTTTGTTTTTTAAAAATTCGTTTAACTATCAATGTTTTAATATATTGTTTTATGTGGCCTGGCAAATTTTTACAATTTTGTGTTATGGTCCTTGTCATGCTCCCCTACTTTTTGAGTGAGTACATTGATCCTAAGGGGGAGTGTCACGATTCCAATATGACTGGATGATAAGCCTGAGGTCACCATGGCGAAATGTATGGAATCTGTTGGAATCAAACTGGTAATGGTAAATTAAGCACTTCAAAATGAGGCAATATTGTATTACTGGGAAATCGGCTGAATTGGGCAAATGTGAATTGACAGATGAACAATTGGCAAAACCAATGTTATACGGTGAAGTGAATTACTAAGCCATGAAAGCAATACCATCTGAAGTTGCTACAATACCAGCAGGATGAGATGATCAGGGAAGGTTGTTAATAGTTTAGAGTGCGCGGACCAGAAGGGAGCTGCGATAGTTATTACATTATATAAAAGAGTATAGTGGGAGCAAGTGCTCCACATTTATTAAATAAGTTTATTTCGGTTAAGTTAAAAGGGCAACAATACTCATATCGTTGGTCCTATTGCTCAGTGGGTTAAACCCTGTGAAATTGCATTTTTAGCGCATCTTCATGGACACGCCAATTTTTTATAACAGTGGTGCTTACTACATGGGGCCCATTGAATAATAATAGCACAATGGAAACTCAGTTGTGCCATTTGATCACAAAGGAAATATTCATGGGTTTTTTCGCCAATTTGAGTTTGCAACTGAAGGTACTTCAAATCAACAGAGGGCAAAACTATTGCTCTCCTCTTTGGATGTTGGAAGTGCTGATCAAGTCATTTGTTACCTCTCAGCTAGTTACGCTTCATACCATGAAGTTAAGGAGACGGTGCTGTGGTTGTTCAGTGGAGCCATGAAAATGTCGCAGCTAGAAATTGAGTTTTTAACCATTGGATTTCAACTTAATGAGACCCTCACTGCGTTTGCTGATCAATTCTCATCTGAAGCCCATGTGTTAATTGGGGAAGGATATTTAAACGAATGTGACATATGCATAGCGTTGACCTCTGCTGTGAAACCATATCATGAGCTTTTTAATGCTTTGGCTCCATATTTAGAGGTTGATGTACCCTTGCTTAAATTTTTCCAAATTCTACACCATCTATCCACTACCTTTACTCCACCCAAGATAGAGTGGAACCCTAGCGCCTCCGCTGCTGGAATTTCTTATCTGGAGGAATTATCCATCCCTGTTCAGCATCCATTCAGCATCCACTGGCCTTATCTACAATACACACCTCACTTCCAATCAAATTGCCAACAGCAGCTCACCTATTGGGAGGATCTGGGTTACACTGTT